>OVAN01006838.1:0-20591 GCA_900406275.1 Anastatica hierochuntica | reverse complement strand
ATATATGATGTCAATGATGACAAACTCGGCGTTCTACTTTTGCTTGGCTAGCTTCTTAAGTTTCAATATTCTTTTGGTAATATTTAACATAGTCGATTTGTTGGAATATATTTGTGTTATTCATATTAGATGGTGACTTTATAACTTTAAACACTAAAAAGTTTGGAAGATAATGGAAAGATGATTTTTCTATGAATATATATGAATACATAGAAATCTTCGGAGGTGGATGTTGTTGATTCATTATTGACTCATTGGACGTTTCTGTCTTCGGTTTAATTAGGCTTGGAGATCATTCATTTGACGGGTCGAAACGGAGGAGAAAGTATGATAGTTCTTTACTTTTGTCCATCTTAAAAAATTCAAATAAGAAAATAGATTTATTTGATTTATAAAAAAAAGATTTATTTGTATGTGGTGATGAAACATTGCAGGAAAAAACGGTTTGAAAGGCGAACTGGTTTGTTCTTAGATAAATTCTTACAATGTCATCAAATAGTTCACTAGCTTTTCTTAACTAACTACTTAAAATGATAAAACTCTTCACCAAATTTGTTTTTATATATTTTGAAATAGTAAAAGTATAAATACTAAAAAGCTAAAAAAACTAATTTAATTATACTATATAAATAATTAAGTTTATCCTAAACAATTACTACGGGTTAATTGAGACTTATATTACTATAAAAAGAATTTATAATACTACTGCAGGTTAATTGAGACGGATACTATTATAAAAATGTATAATTTAATTCACCTCGGATTTAAACTTAACAAACACCGAAAATATTTAGTTTTAACTATAAATTTACAACTTTAAGCTATACAATAATTTTAAATTAATAAAATATGATCCCGTTCATTCTTGCGGGTTAAATTCTAGTATATATATGGTTAATTCTAATAACTGAAAATCTCGACTGACTAACAAACCAGAATTAGAAAATTTTAATGAATTTTGCCAATCCACGTTAAGAAAAAGTAGTATCAAAACTTAAAATATTAAGTGAACTAAATATGAAAAAGGCGAGTTTGCTTAAAAAGAAATAATCTTAATTTCATTTTTGATAGAATTTAATGTTCTAATCTAATACTATATACATAGACTGAATGAAATATTTCAAGTTGACGGTAGACAAAATATATAAAACGCTAAATTAAAATATACATGTGAGAAATAGACAAACATATAGACATAAAGGATGGTAGATACATGAGCAAGATAATGTTTAATATGATTTTAGAAACATCAATCATTAACCTATATATCATAAAGTTGTAGTTTTGTGAAATTTTCAAAATAATGCTGAAGGGTCGTTGACTCCCAGTTTCGTATGATTCATGCAATGTTATCTTCTCGTCATTATCACGTGTCAATCTCTAAAGCATGCAGTATGCATCATATCTTTAGTCTCGTAATTTTCATGTATAATCGCCTGTCAATTTCTCGTTAGTTTTTTTCGTAAAGAAAAGGAAAGATATTGTTTTCTTTTTTACCAACCAAACATTAAATCAGATAGTCATTCCGTAATTAGTTGTCCAATTCGGAAGAGAAAAATCTACAAAATATAATTATAATGTAAACTACGGGATCCTCGAGCTAGGCTGTCTGCTTGTGAATTCGCTGCGCGCGGGATTTTTGATAATGTGAAGCCTGGGAGTTGATCACGAAGTCTTTGAAAATCTTGTATGTAAGTATGGAAAGCTGGCCAATCATCTGGATCGTGTAGAATCGTAAATAGTTCCATCGGAAAGATATTGTTTTGATTTTTAAAATTATACCGACCAAAAAATTACCGATAACGAGGCAAAAAATGTTAGAGACAATATAGGAAAGAATGATCAGAGGATGCAACAAAAGTAATCCACTTCCCGTGCGTTGTTCAATAAGTTACTCTGAGCCAAATAATTATCTTATCTAAATATCTAGATATTCTTCGTGCGCCATTACCCATAGTATATGTTAAAGACTTAAAAGTTGAAGAAAGTGGATATAATGCGAAGCGCTAAGTGTTAAGCGGACGGTAGCCTAACATTTAGCGTCTAAAAAGATTAATTGAAATCTTAACTATTTTTAGATGATTTAGACGTTTACAAAATAAATCTATATTTTTAATATATAGCATATTACGTGATATAATATATAGTTCATATAATATATTTTACAACAGAAAAATCTATTGAAGAACTCAAAAATATTACATTACAAATTGAAATTAGTTTTGTACTTATGAATTTTTTAATCGTCATGAAGATCACATTGATATTCTTGATCTTCTCTCTGATATTCGGAATCTAATTCCGTCTTTTTCCTTGTTTACTGTATCTTTTGTTCCACGAACTGCGAATTCTTTAGCAGATTCGCTTGCGCATCGAGCTATTTGTGCTCAAGATCCTTCACTTTGTGAAATCTAATAAATTTTTTACTTTTGTGACAAAAACATATTTATGAAACTAAAATTTATAATTAGATTATATGGAAAAGATAAATGTTAATTAGTTTGTATTTTCGTTAGGCTGTCTAGGTCCGCCAAGACTCGTCTAAACCCACTTAATTAATAATATTGACATCTGATTACAACATCTAAAAAATAATCGTCACGATCTATAGACGCCTAACGTTTAGAAGTTCTCTGTCTAAATCGTTTTTTAAAAAACTTTATAAATATATATATTGGGACGTAAGTGAAAGCCTATTATTAACAAAATGTGACTGATAGTGCGATTGTACTCCAACAATCTGTCAGTGTCTGTTTCTTGTGGGAGCATGTCCCTTGGAGTGACTCGGATACGCATTTTAAATTGTTTTATCAACTATTTATTTTGCTTCATGATCTGCTGCTGAGTGGTGGCTACCATTCAATTGGTTTTTTAATAAATTAAGTATTCAGTAAACTAAGTAGTACTCATCATGCAAAACTAAGATTAACTAAAATCCACAATGACTTAATTTTTGGAAGTGACTTTTTAAAATGTTCTTATGTAGTATATAATATCTAAACAAAAGCTACGGCAAATCCGTCTATAGTTAGACTATCTATATCGAAGGTGTTGAATTTAATAATTCGACGGTTTGAAAAAAAAAAAAATACATAACAAAGGTAATATTGAAAGATGATTTGGATTCAATCGGGTTGAATTGTTTCAATGGGTTGAATAATATAAAAGTGGTCCATTTTTTATGTTGTGTCATTTTTCTATTGGATTTCAGAGATTTTGAATTTTTTTTCCTCTTAATTACTCAACAACATTCATCTACAACTAAAATAATTTATTATTTTATTTTTTATATCAAAATTCATAACTTTTAATTTTTTTTTTTATCAAAATTCATAAATTTTTACTCTATAAATAGAGACTTGGTTCATTTAATTTAGATACGAAAAAAATTCTATTTCTAATATAATTTTCACGATTAATCCGTGATTACAGAGATTTGATATCTCTCTGTGTGATCTAAAAATTTTATTATTTGTGAGTTGTGTTTATTGTATTAACTAGGTGAGTACCCCGCACCCTGTGCGGAGATGAAAAGCTTCTGAATTTTATGATAAATTAGTGTTCGTTGTTGTTAAATTTACATATTTTTGAAATTTTTTAAGTTATCGTACATACATATAGTCTTAAAGATATTCTTATATCTAGAGCACTTGTTATACGAAAATTTTATAAATCAGAATTATTTCAAGAAACCTATCATATTGACTTATTTACATAAATGGTTATTTATCTTATCGGAGAAACGACTAAAATTTAACATTTTTACTGATCAAAAGATGTTAAAGTTAATACTATATACTTAAAATATTATGTTTTCAAAATCATCAAATAACTCACATTGTCTGGTAAATTTTCATCTAACAGTCCTAAATCCGAGGATAAAATTTTTTTGATAGCTCATGTATTTTGTCTGCGTTTAATAAACATATAATAAAGAAAAACAAAATAGAAAGAAATATTTTGTAAGTTTAAAGACTCACAAAATTTAACATAATAGGAATTGAATATTTTTTTTGAGAATATATAAATTTTAGTGTGTTAAAATATAAACATAATTCATAACAGTTGAGATTTGGTACTTTTCCTAAACTGGTCGATCAAACCCAATGTAGAAATATGCAAAAATTTTGGCTGAATGTGTATTACCTACATGTAAAAAAATAGTTACCTCAAAATTTATTTTTACAAATAAATCAAATACAATTTTTAAAAACCTATAAAATCTCGAAGTATTATAACAAATCATTCGAAATGCAATGAAATCTAAGCTAAATCACAATAAAATTTTATTATACATATTTTACAAACGGTCATAACTTACATCTTCAATGTATACCAAAATCAATCATAAATCTATTAAATCTAGAAATTTACCAAATATTTTTATACCATATATAGATCCAATATATACCTTTACATTTTACTGTATGATCAATCTCGGGTGATGCATGATCTATTTTATTGCCTTCTCATGCAAATGAAATCGATCCATGTCGCAGTTTTCATGTTGTTGTTCTTGTGATAATGTGCGAGGTATGCTTCATCAAAAAGCTCAGTTTTAGGATCTTGAATACAAACTTTGCTACTTGAAACAAGCTCACTAAATATATTTATTCATCGATCTGAAACTTTTGTAAGCATTTAGTTTCTAAGATCATGAATGCAAGAACTGCATACGTTGGCTACCTGAAACATAGAGACACAAATTCAATAATTTTCCATATGAGAAAAACGAAAAACCACATATTGTCAGCAAAATAAGCATCAATAAAAGGGAGAAAAGCTCTCACCATTTCTCATAGAGTGATGATTTCCATGATTTAGCATAAACCTATGTAAACAAACAAAATTTTAACCGTTTTTCACTATGTTGTCATGTGATTTAACTTTAAAAGAAGAAAATTTACCGTGTTGGATATCACCATCCATATAACCTTCAGTGAACACGGTACATATCACGACAATCTTCATAATCATGTTTCAACTGCTCCAAACACAAAGAAAGGAGAAAAAAAAACAAACTCTGTTTTCAAAATTAAAGAACCAAGCAAATAAGTAAACCAAAATTGAGTAAAAGAAAAAACATACTTTTCAAACAGATGTTTCGTTGCTTGATGATTTAGACAAAACATTACCTCTACATATATATACAACTCAATAATCTTGTAGTTCAAGCAAGATATTAAATTATTTCTTTTCTTGTTCAATGCACAAATCATAGAAAATTGACATAATTAACATATACATATATAATCATTCCATAAATGTCATATATTATTTCTATATGAATTTATAAAATTTCCATTTTAAAATTATAATGGAAAGTTATCTAAAATGAAATTAATTTATGAAATTCTTCATTTAATGAAAATATATTTATTAAATGTTTTAAGGAAACTTGATATAATTGTTACGTTTATTTTAAAATGATGATTTAAATTATTAAAATTCAATATAATTAGTAATTAATCACTATTAATAATAATGTTAGAATTATAAGTAATGGTAATGTGGCCATATAAAATTATGAAATATAATATTAAAAATTTTTAGTTAGTATGTGATGATAAAAAAATATAAAAAAACTCAAAATATTTTTTTGATTAATCTATAAATTATTAATAATATTGAAAATATAAATAATGTTAATGTTCCATATTTAGTATCATAGATGAGTATTTTGAATTAATTTAATTTAATTGGTATATTCCAAAATTAATTATACTTCCATTCTCGACATTTTGATTTCCATAAAAAAATAAGACGAATGAAGAATTAAAGCACGTTTCCAAAATCAACAACATTTCGTATTATACCTAATATAGCCGGAAAATCATTTAATATTTTGGATCCGAAATTTAAAAAAAAAAACCAAAAACAATCGACCAATCAAATTATAACAATTAAATCGAGAGCTTCCATATGAATGACACATCGGACAATTTCACTAATGTGTCTTATCTTTTAATATATAGAATGATTAAGTTATGTGTGTTTTATTAGTTGTGTTGTGTGTTTATTAGTGCACAGTAATGTATTTTAAGTTTATGTAAAATTAGTTTGATAATATTAATTTTTTTAATAAATATAATGATTATCCATATTTTTATTTTTATTTGGAAAAATGATTGAAATATATAATAGAAAAATGTTTAATTAGTCATGATTTTAATTAAATTAATTGCATATTTTTATTAATATAAAGATGATGGAATAGAGTGTTGAATTTTATTAAAAAATCCACGGTAGAGTATAAAAAAAATTTAGTGAGTGTTAAATTGTTAGGTAGAACAGAGAGAATCACTACAAGAAAAAGAGTGTTTAGCATCATTAGTTTTGTGTCACAAAAGTAACTGACACTAAATAGAAACATTTATCAATAAATGATACCAAATATGTGAGTTTACATCAATTGAAATAAATGTTGTTACATTTGAAATTTTTTATATCATTTAAAATAAAATTGATACCAATTAATTAGAATTTGCATCATATAAAAAATCAACATGAAGTGATAATAATTTGCATCACTTAATAAAAATCAATACAAAATGTGAATTTCTATCAGTTAAATAGTTGATGCATTTATAATTCTTTTTAGCATCAATTAATAATTGACGCTAATAAAATTAAGATTAATTGGATCAAAGCTAATTAGTTAGTATATGATTTGCCTCTGATTATTAATATTGTACTATTTATACGTTATTAGTGATTAAGATATTTACAATCTTTTGTTTTTTTGTCAACTTCAAAATATTTTTTCCACACTAAAGAAACAAATAATTCATATTTTTATAGAAAGGTTTTCTAAAATTTTCATTTATAAATAATTGAAAAAATTCCTTGAATTGATTAAATATTAAATATATATAGATTTAACCATTTTCAAAAACAACTAATTTAAGTATTTTGAATGCCAACGAAATGATAAGTAAAATATTAACTATATGTACTTAACTAAAACAAATGAGGTAGTTGGAACAAAAGAGTTAGAATATACCATACTTTTATCCGTCACTAAAATTTTTTTTCTTTATTATTATATTAAGTTTTTATTTCGATAAACTTATTATATTTGTTGTATGACGTTAAATAAATGGTTGCAAAAAATGTATTTATTTAGAGAATCTTAACTATATTGAAGGAGAAAAAATCATGGGAGTAGTTGGATTTCTAATTAACGTAAATCTTAATATTTATTTTCAAAATTTATTGTTGAGATACAAAAGAAATCCTAATTTACTTGTTTAATATTGTATCAATAAAAAATTTTTTCTCACTTACATTCCTTTTTTCACGCTACTACCATTTTTCGTTAATATATGAACAATATTCGCAATAAATCTTCAAGGTCTAGTATCGCTAAATTTTTCTTCTATTTTAGTATAAAAAATCTCTAACATATTTTTAAACTTTTGAACTTTCTCTTGTTTCCAAAAAAACATGGTAAACTACAAAATTATTTCGGAGATGCAACAAATATTCAGTATTCGAAGTTGTGCTTATATGTTTGGATAATCAAAAACAAAGGTAGAGTTATCTAACTAATCCAAAAAGTTTCTTGAAGATAAATCATTTTATTATTTTGTAGAAAAGTATCTTTAAGTTTTTTTGTTTAAATGTTAGACAAGTGCCATTGGAGTTCGACAATGATTCTATATATGGATCTCTGGTCATGAACCTCTTGTTCTATAACTGTTTAAACGTAACTCTTTTTTTTTTTGAATTTCGAATTGCGACCTTATCCGTTATAAGATTATTCTTCAAATGCTTTTTTATTCCTCTTCTATAACTTTTTATCATTTTTGCTAAACACACAAATAATTTATTCGTTTTCATTTGTTCAATTGTTTCTTTTTTTATTTGTTCGGAAGCACAATCATCAGTTAAGATGATGTTGGTCAAGTATTTGGAATTCTGGACTTTGATGGCTCAAGAAACAAAGTGTTGATGGCGTTTGTGGGTTTCTATAGTTTTATATAGACAAAAATAAATCAATGTAACAATGTAAAATATATGCATTTGAACCGCGTATATAAACTGTATTTTTTATGATTTAAAAATGTTTATGGTTAAGAATGACTAATAAAATCTTTGTAAATATTGAAAATTGTTCTCGCAACACAAAAAATAATGAATAAATAATAAATTTTGAAATTATTTTAAATTAATTTTCGTGATATACAAAAATAATGAATAAATAAAAAATTTTAAAATTATTTAGATTAATTCTTATGTTATATAAAAATAATGAATAAATAATAAATTTTGAAATTAATTTAAGTTAATGTTCTTGTGAGAAAAAACTAATATTAGCATCAATTTTTTTATAAATGATAGAATTTCAAAATCAACTAAATAAATGATGTAAATAATTTGAATCATTATTCAAAAATGATATAAAAACTTACATCACTTGTTATGATTGATTCAAATTTTACTTCATTTATTGCAAATGACACATATTAACATCATTTAGAATAAATGATGGAACTACTTGCATCATTTGCAAATTGGAATCAAAAGAAATCGAAGTCACCATTTCCGGAGTCATTTATAAAAATGATGCAAATTCATCTGTGTCAATCAGAAAATGATATAAACATGTATTATAAATGATGCAATACATATGATTTGTTGTAATGGAAGATGATGTGGAGTGTAAAATAAGATGTTGAATAAATTTAGCGTTGTACATAATCTTATATAGGCTACAGAGAGAGATATAGTTAGTCAACACAGTTATCACCAACCTTATTTATATAGGGCTACAAAGGTGGATTTGCAAGTAACCTTTTTTAAAATGTCTTTGATCATTCCTCCCACAAAAACGAAATAATATTAGGGTATTCTTTGGTGATCAGTTATCAAGAAGATGAAGAAGAGGCAAGTAGTGATAAAACAGAGTAAAAACTCTTGCATCACGACTTCTTCGTCCAGCAACGTCCGTTATGTTGAGTGCCAGAAGAATCACGCCGCTAATATTGGCGGCTACGCCGTTGATGGTTGCCGTGAGTTTATGGCAAGGGGCGGAGAAGGAACTGACGATGCTTTGACGTGCGCTGCTTGTGGCTGTCACCGGAATTTTCACCGGAGGGAAGTTCAAACGGAGATTGTTTGTGAGTATTCTCCGCCGAGTTAATGCAATATTCAAACTAATTAACGAATATGGTATAATTTAAATGAACAAAAGCTAAGAAAGAGATAGGTATTTGTTAATTAAAAGACAAAAAAGAATATGCTTTGGATTATCTATTAATTTATATAAAATGGAGATGTATTTATGCATGTGTATTATGGTCATTGATGTATATTCAAATAATTATATCAACGCCGTTTATGATTATTCGATCTTGATGATGTGATGCTTCAAATAACGCCAGCGTCATATTTGATATCTAAGATTACAAACAATTTCATTACTCTCTCTTTTGGATCTTAATTTTGTTTTTTATAAGCGAAAAGTGTTTTAGGACTTTTAAGAATTAGTCAATTTATTGAACACAATGATTGAGCCGTATATAATTTTTGTGACGGATTCTAAAGACGTACGTAAACCATTAACCTTACCTAAACGCAAGTCTTCATCGGATATGATAGTATATATTTGTGTTCAAAGACCATGTTTATCCCTAAAAGCATTTTTAGGTTTCTTAAAAAAAAATTATTATTTTAATCATTTTAATTATATTTATTTTAAAAAATTAATCTAACCAATTAGGGGTGACATTTGGGAAGAAATCCTCCAAATGGGTTTCTTAAAACTACCAATTAAGAAACCCATTGGAGGGTTTCTTCTCTTTTTAGTCATTTTTTAATTTTATATTATTTTTTTTTGTCTAAGAAACCCACTAATAAACTTGGGATAAACATGCTCTAATGTTTTAATCGAATAGATATGTAATACCCAGTTTTTCAAATCCCGGTTCTTGCTCAGTAAACCAATTCTCTTTGTTTTTAACCAAACCAAGTCTTAACCCTTCCTATTTAAGCTATTTAACCCTAAAAACATTAGCTAAACTCGACCTAACCCTTTTCCTCCTTGAGCCGTCAACTTCCAGAGAGAATTCCACCAGAAAATTTCGTGCAAAACCAATAAGGAGAAGAGAGAAACCAAGAAAGAAGTTAAACACAGTGCAGTCCAACAAGAGTCAGATGCGACATGTCGTGGGAGAATGAGGAAACCGTCGACCAAAACATCTCTTATTGTTCCCAAATTTCTGCAAAAGGTAAAGGACTCTTAGACCGAGATTTCAAACTTTGTAGAACCCTTTTTCGTTAGTATTGAAGAAGTTATGGTCGATTTACTGAGCGTAATCTGTGCAGTTTGAAATCGCGCCAGTCCGTGTTTAAAGAGATATTCTGTAAGTAATTGAAGTCCGATCGGAGCAAACTCGATGGCTATTGATAGACGACATCAAGGGCGAGATTCTGACCATTCGGATCGTAAAATTAACAGTCAATTTTGTTTTATGCTCTTTTTTCCGAGACGCATCAATCTGCCAAATTTTCCAGAAATTGTATGTTGATTTGTAATTCGGTTTTTGATTGAGTAAATGGATGATTTCGGGTCTGATATTTTATAAGATCGATGTAGGAACTCCTATGAATCCATCGATAAAAGGAACATCGATTTTGGGTTCATATGAGCGGAGAAGCGCGTCCCTGAAGGTTCCAGAGAATTGCAGACGACCAGAAACGTTTCCGAGAATGTTGTTTCCCTCGGTAAGTAAAATTACCATTTTACCCCTGGCCCAGGAAGTTTCTAAATATGGCAAGTTTCCATATTTGGTAAGTTTCCTTTTTAGGAAAGTTTCTATTTAGGGCAGGTTTCCTTTTTTAGTAACTTTCTTCTTAGGGGTAGTTTCTTTTTGGGTAACTTCTATTTATGGCAGGTTTCCGTAAATAGTAAGTTTCCGTTTTTGATAGGTTCCCGTTTAAGGTCTAATTCGGGTACCTATTCCAGGTCCCTTTCCAGAAGGAGGATCAACAAAGGAGAAAGAGAATGGCGAAGGGCCATCATGGGGTAAAAGCTCAGAAGGAGGATCATCAGCTAGACAGACCAAGGATTCTGTAGTGTGGCCAAGGTGAGGAGTTCTCGTCTTCGTTCTCATTCGTTATTCGGTTTACTTCTCTAGCATAGGTTTAATTTCAGCCAGTGTCGAGCTATAAGTTGTCGGCATAAATAATTAAATATATTATGTATTGTGAGTCATAATGACATATATGCTTAAGTGCAATTCTGTGAAATGGGTCGCTAAGCCGAGCCTAGGATAAAGAGTATGTGCTAACCGAAGTCCTAAAATGGATAGGGATAATTGACATTGTTTGAGAATTGCACAAAATGGAAGTTAGGTCTAGTAGAACCGGTGATTTGTGTGTCTAGATGGTTAGTCCCTACAATAGACGCAGAGTCTACTGGAGGCTGTGTTGCTAACAGTGGGTCGGTTGGCCTCTTCCCTGTGGTGCAAATGGGTAAGACTTCGATCGCAAGGAGGATTATCAAGGGGTACGTACGCCGAAATTTGGAGGCATACCCCGCTCGAGTACGTACGCCGAAATTTGAAGGCACACTCGGCCGTGTCAACGTCAGTAGAGCGGTGGCAGAGTCGTGAGCGCTGACATCATCGAACGGTTTGGCATCAGTTGAGCTATGTAAGCAACATGACTGATGTTAGTTGAGCTTGAAGTTGCGGACTCATCTGTGGTGGGATCTGGGCGAGGGAGGTGCGCGTTTTGGGGAAAGTGAGAGACCGAAGTTCAAAGGATCCTCGTGTGCTAGATGTCTAGGCAATGAGTTTTTTTTAAAGAAGTGTCTAAGCAGTCTGAAACTAACCTAAAAAGGTTTTTCGTGTGGTAGTTGCTTGAATGACACGTTAGGTGTCTCCATTTGCTTACTGTGGGGTGGGGTTAGGCCTAGTCTAGCGGGGTTAATCAGGTAGCGGGTGAGGCGGAGTCGGGTCCGTCCTCACTGAGTGGCTTGTTTGAAAAGTCACTCACCCTTCTCTTTTCTCCCTTTTCCTTTTGGTTGATCTGCAGGTAAAATTAGAAGCGAAATTAATGACCGGTTGGTGAAGTTTGCTCCAGTTGTGGCGATACCATTTGGAGCATTCCGATTCTCTCGTGATAGGGATGTTACAATATAGTTTAATAAATTTCTCATCTATCATTAGTTACTAGTTTACTAGTTTGATCATTTCTTTGTTTGGTTGTGTAAATTTCTTCCTAAGTTCATTTGTAAGTTAGAGATTTCTTATCATGAAATGTTCATGCAAACTTTATCTCAAAACCTTATCTTGTAACCAATTATGTTTTAAATTTGAAAGCCTTTTAACAAAAAAAACTATCTAAAGTATATGATCAATACTTACAAGATAAGAGCACTTGCATGAAAGAGATAAATCCTTATGAGCACTTGCGATCTCTATCAATACTTGTTTTTATGTATTAATATATTTTTATGTAGATAAGTGTATTGTGCACAAAAAATGGAGATAAGTGTATAGCACATGTATTATCAATTACGGTCAAGGACAGCAACATAAACTGGGAATATACAGATAAAAAATGAATTCAAATTAATATGCAACAATAAATATTTGATCTTATTCATCATAAATCAAAATTTAAGGACCCACCTTTTGTTTCCGGCTAAAATTGGTTTATTACTAGATTGCTTACATTAGTAGTTCCTTTAGTGCTCACAAGTTACAACTCAATCTAGTATAACCATTTGATAGTGTAGGATCTACCTTGTGCCATTGCTTCCTAATACAATTTATGATAAACGATCTTGTCTCTTATTGATCATATACTCAAGATATATATACAACCCTAAGACCAACTATACAATCACCAATATATAAGCTCACACGATAATGAAACTATACAAGTATATAAAGAAGATACTAGAAACTCTATATTCTCCAATACTCCCTCTCAAGTTGGAGCATGGAGGTCACAAATGTCTAACTTGCGAGAAAGATATTGAAATTGTTGTTATCCCAAGCCCTTCGTAAAAAGGTCTGTCATTTGTTCCGAAGTATGTATTTTTGAAGTCCGCAACAAATAGCTATAATCTCGTCTCGAATATAATGACAATCATTCTCCACATGCTTGGTGCGCTCATGGAAAACTAGGTTGGCCGCTATGTGTAACGCCGCTTGATTGTCGCAATACAACGTCATAGGTGCATCGAGTGATACCCCAAAACAATGAAGTAACTTCATGTGCCATTGCAATTCAAAGACCGTGTCTGTCATAGCGCGGTATTTCGCTTTCGCGGAAGAACGTGATACCGTTTGTTGCTTCTTCGTCTTCCAA
Source organism: Anastatica hierochuntica (assembly GCA_900406275.1). NCBI lineage: Eukaryota > Viridiplantae > Streptophyta > Magnoliopsida > Brassicales > Brassicaceae > Anastatica > Anastatica hierochuntica. Next base: position 7,265 of record OVAN01006838.1, on the reverse strand, counting down.
GCTATCGGAGAGTCTCCCAACATAACACAAGAACTAGTTAAAGATCTTCTTTTCATAGCACAAGCAGTTCAATCTGCATCACAGAAAGCTGTAACACTTAGATCCGCCTTGGCAAATAATAAATTCCTTGTCCCGGACTACTTTTCAAATATCGTACTACACGCAACGCCCCAAACCAATTCTTTTGTTGCGGTTTATGCATGAATTGCGCCAAGACATGGACAATATAAGACAACTCGGGCCTGGTGATTGGCAAGTAAACAAGACGAACCACCAATCGTCTGTATCCCTCCGGATCGTCATAATCATCATAGCCAATTGCCGTCAACTGATGGTGTTGCTCCACTAGAGTCGCAACTTGCCGACTACCTAAGATTCCACACTCTTGCAAAATATCACACATATACTTTTGTTGTGATAAGTAGATGCCCTTCGATGAACGAGCTACTTCAATGCCAAGAAAATACTTCAAATGACCCAAATCTTTTATTCGGAAACACACCCACTTGACGGTAGTCTAGTAATTAACTTTTTTTAAAAAAATATGTAGTTTTTTCAAAAAAGTTTGTAGCCAAATTACAGACTTTTCAAGACAATACAAAATTTCCAGTGTCCTGTTTTCAAATTTTTTCGATCGAAAAATAAATGTGTTACAGAAAATATGTGGTGTTTTGAAAAATCTGCAATAATTGCACAAAAAAATCTATAGAAAATAAAAAAAGTCTATAGTAGAATAAATCTGCAATGATTTTCCAAAAAAAAATCTGTGACACACTTAAATCTCTGTAGCATCAATAATGAAAAATCTGTGAAAAAAACAAATCTGTGACAAATTAATAAATTTGTGGCTTCATGTATGTATATAAATCTGTAGTTCGGAAAAAAATCTGAGGTTCCAAAAAACAAAATTTGTATACAAATTTATAAATTTTGGAGAGGCTAAAGTCACTACAAATTTGTTTCCTAGATTTTTTCCATTTTCCAGCGAATTTAATTAATGGCATTCTGGTAATATTGTTTTTTTAACAAGTTGTTGGAAGAATATTATGGATATTAAAAAAACTTAAATAACTTTAATTTTTTGTGATGTTATTCTAGTTATTTATGCTTTTTTAGGATTAGTCTAGTTTTTTTTTTCTATTCTTTTTTCTTGTTCCAAGAAATTAACCGGGTGGAGTTGTTTTCTCTTTTTTTCATTTTTCTATGAGTGTATTTTAATGTGTGGATCATGATTTGTTCTGTTTATTTTTTTTTCTGCTAAAAATCTTTTCTATTTATTTAAAAGTGATTAAATTTACAACAGAGAGGCCCACAATACAAATCATGTTATCCAATCGTTTTGGTTCATGTATTTCAATTCGCTCCATATGTTATAACGCAGTTTGAGCCAATTACAAGTTTACAACTTAATAAAAGCAATGTTTGGTACCAATACGTACCACCCAGAAAACATATTGGCTGCTTATGCTTTCATCTAAAGTGGGCATTAGAATTTGTTGGACAAGACTACCCTAGTTTTTTTTTTTATGGGAAATTAGATTAAATAAACCCAAATCCCCTATTATTTAAATATCTAACCAAATCATTCTCTCTCTCCTAATTTTTTTCCTATCTCTCTCTAATCTTTCTCCAAAAATTTAAAGAAAAAATGTTTCTTGGTTATTTTGCAAATTAACCGTTTTTATTATAATTTTAGACCAATTTATAATTTTTTTTAAAAAAAGCTCTTTAGGGAGAAGACACATGAATATGATTTTGTGGACATTTCTTTTTCCATATCGGTAAGCTTAATAAGTCGTTTGGTAACTAAAATAAACAATGGGCCCAATGTGTCATAAAATCGGCCACTCTATTCAGTTTTGACTTAAGTTTGCCTATAAGAGTGAGACTAAATTTCGGAAAGCAAAATGTTAGAACAGTAATTCAAAAGACAACCTCCAATACTAAACTTGGACATTTTATCCTGATCCGAAAGAATCGATCATATCCGATCCGATCCAAAAATGACGTTTCGGTTCGGTTCCAGATCCGACTGGAAAATCGAATAGATCCCATATAGTCTTAGATTCGGATACCGGTTCGGTTCGATTCGGGACAAAGATCCGATCGAGTACCCGAATCTTCACTAATAGTGTAATTAATTATATATAAATGTATACTTAATATGTTAACTATATCATTAGAAGGATATAATATATGTTTATAATACATAATTGTTTGTTATTAGTTTTTATTTGTATTATAGAAAAAAGAAAAAAACATAAACAAAAGTAAAAACAAAAACAAAAAGCAATCTCATCGCAACCCTAAAAACCATAAAGCGGTGATTCAAGGCTTTCAAGCTAGAATACGAAGTCGATTCACCAACTCCTCCTCCTCCTCTTGCGCATTCATCGCCGATATAAAAAAAACCAAAGCCATCATCGTTGTCTACCATCAGCCTTATCTCAGGTTAGTCTTCTCTGATTCTTACTTCTTTGATCCTTCTTCCTTCTTCTTTGAATCTTCTGTAGTTCTCAGTTAGTAGTTCCTATGACTTCTTTAATCATTTATCTGAGTCCAATTTCCATTGTGTTTACTGTTAAGAAGCATAGACACAGAGGAGATTATTCACAGAAGGTTTTTTGGTAGGTGATGTCTCACTTTCTATGTTCAAAGTTCTTTGTCTCAACTTAATTGGAATCATTTGTCACTGTCTTTGTTTGTAACTTTCTAATTCTGCATTACTGTTTTAGGAAAGTTGAGACTTAAGAGGCTTAGAGCTTAAGAAATAGTTTGATTTTGTGTTAGTTGTGTGTTTGTGTGTTGGGATATACTTAGTTAAGAGCTTAACTATTGCATTTACAGATGGACTCTTTTGCCTCACCTCGACTTGTTGTTGTTGATGATGATGATGATTTTGAAGATGACATTGATGATGTTGGCACAAATCCGACTCCAACTCCGAGTGTAGCTAGAAGTAAAAGCAAAAGGAAGAAAAAGACACATAGTGGAGATAGTTCAGTTCCTACAAGATCTTTGGTTTGGGATCACTTCAAAAAGACCAACGAGAATAAAAACAAGTGTTTTTGTAATTATTGTGATGGACTGATAGGTTGTTCAATTGCCAATGGGACATCATGTTTGAAAAAGCATCTAAGATCATGCAAGGAGTGCAAGGCATGGGAAGAAGCTAATGATGAGAAGCATCATATTTTAAATCTTGAAAGTGAAGGTAATCTCAAGTTTGGTAGAGTTTCTGAGAGTGTAGTTAGGGAAGCTACCGATGAGATGCTGGTTTTAGCTGAGTTACCTTTGTCCTTTGTTGAATGTTTTGCTTGGAAGCATTTCACCACCAAAGTCAACCTCTACATGCCTCATTCAAGAAGAACAGCTAGTAGAGACATAGTAGAGATGTATGTGAGAAAGAAAGCTGCTTTGAAGAGTCTGATTGAAGCTAATAAACAAATTTGTCTCTTACAACAAACCTATGGGTTACACCAACAACAGGAGCAAGTCATATGGTCATCACATCACACTTCATTGATAGTGGTTGGCGCCTGAGGAAGCTGATAATTGGATTCAAGCACATTGTGGATCATCGAGGAGAAACAATCTGTGAAGTTTTGCTTGACTTTATGGAAGAGTGGAGAATCAAGAAGCTCTTCACAATAACAATAGACAATGCAACAACCAACACTTCAGCACTCAAATTATTCACAGAAGTTTTCAAATCAGTAGGAGAAGATGCGTTATTCTAGGAGGTGAGTATATGCACATGAGGTGTTGTGTTCACATCATCAATATGGTGGTGCATGATGGTTTAGCAGATGTTCAGCAAAGTATAGTAGTAGTAAGGAATGGGATTCAACATGTGAGAGCTTCTACGAGGAGATTGAAAGCATTTGATGCTAAGGTTGAGTCAGAGAAGATACAAAGGGGTAGTCTACCTTTAAACTGCAGAACCAGATGGAACTCAACCTACCTAATGCTAACAAGGGCTGCAAAATCCAGGGTTGCATTTGACAGGATGGAAGCTGAAGACAAGTTGTATAGTGACTTCTTTACAAAAAGAGTTGATGGGAAAAAGATAGTTGGGCCACCACTTAAGGATGACTGGGATCAAGTAGAAAGGTTGGTGAAGTTTCTCATCATCTTCTACAATTCAACCTTAATGGTTTCCAAGTCTTCTGTGGTGAATTCTTTCAAGTGCTATAATGAAATAATCGCTATAGAAAGAAATTTGATTGCATTAAGCCATAGTGAAGATGCAGTGATGAGATAGAAGGCCACTAAAATGCTGGAAAAGTTTAATAAATATTGAGATGGTCTCGAAGACACTAACAAACTCATAATCATCGCTAGTGTCTTTGATCCAGGAACAAAATGAAATTTGTAGGTCTTTGCTTTGAAGTGTTGTATGGAAAAGACAGTATTTAGACTAAGGAGCTTAATAGGTCAGTGAATGAGGTTCTGAAGGAGTTGTTTAAGGAGTATGTTACTATGCAGAGCAAGCTTAACAATGTGACAGAACATGATACTTGGAATTGCTTGCCATGCAAGTCTCCTCTGTACCTTCAGAGTATGCATTTAGCATTAGAAAGCTCATTTTAGCTCCATCCAGAAGCTGCCTCACACACTACATGGTGGAAGTCCTAATGTGCTTGGAGCAGTGGCTTCAATGTGATCTCCACTTGAGTGACAAAGGAGGGATGACAATAAATAAAGAACTCTTTGATGATATTGAGATGCAAGATGAACTCCAAAAAGGTTTGTTGATGTCCACTTGAATGAGCTTTCATTTTATATTAACTATTCAATGTCTCTAATCAATTGTTCTTACATTTTGATGTAGAATTTGACGAATTAAGCCTTGGTTCTGGAGCATCGCATTAGTGTGACTCAAAGGTACGTTCCTGGAAGGTTGAAACTACTTGTATGATCATTTATGTATTTAACGTTGTCTTAGACTCTTAGACTCTTAATCTCTTGAATCTTTGTAAACTCTGAAGCTCTTGAGTCTTGATTCTTAGTAAGTTAGTATTAGTGAACTTATGTATCTGTCTTTGTCTCTTAGACTCTTACTGTTACTGAATTTGTTTTTCAACATATGTTGGAATTGAAGACTTGAAGTCTTGAAATATTGAAGTAGGCAAAGTATTTCTCCATATGTCTTTGTCTCCATGTTTATTTGTGTGTAAGTTGTCAAGACTCAATAGTTTGTTATCTTGCTTGAATTCAGACTTTTTAAGTACTTTGAAACCAATAATTTTGATTTTAGAATCTTGGAATGGATTGATATGTGTGTAAGTGTTTCTCAATTTCTGTCTTCGCATCTTTGTATTTATTAAGTTATCAAATGGATAAGTGTAAGTGACTAAGTGTATAAGAAGAAGAAGGTAAAAAACTTGATTGTCTAATTCATTTTTCGTCGGTTCCTTTCAGAGAAATTTCTGAACCGATTGAAATTTGGATCTCATTCGGATTATAAAGTTTTTCAGGGATCCGATCCGAATCGAACCGTTTTAGCATCATCGGATCCTTTTCGGATTCCACATTCTTGGAGCCGAAGGATCTGAGATCTGAAAGATCCAAACCGATCTGATCTGAGGATCCGAATGCCCAGGACTATCCAATACTAATACTGATCGAAATGAAAGTTACAACATCATGTATATTTTAATATTAATTATATTAAATATGAAAAACATATATGCAACAGATGAACAGTTTCATAAACGACTCCACATCGCAGTTCTTTTCGTAAAACATGGATCCATGATGAACAATTATGTATATATGATATCACTGATGGACAAATACGAGATCATAACGAACAGTTCTTAGTGCATCACTCTAAAACTTCTTGAAACTTTGTATCTAATAAATTTTTAAAAATTGTATTTTCATAGATACAGGGTCGAAATCTTTAAAACACTCGACGACTAAGCAATATTCATAATTAGTGGGGGTTATTGGTTCTATGATTTTAACGGATTTGAAAATTTTAGTAGATTTTGATTTTTCTTTACAAATCTAAAGATTTCAAAATCATACTAGTGCATTTCGTAATCTAAACAAATTAATTTCAAAATTCAGACTGGTTGATTCTGAAAAAAATGGATTTCAAACTTATTTCATTAATATTATAAAAAACGTGAAATAAATATAAAGATAAATAACATTTCAGTTTTTTCCGTCTATCATCGTATAAAATCTCTCCACATATCTGCTGCAATGATTGCTCTCAACTGGCTAGCGTACTCTTTTTGCTTATATTGAGTTGCAAGAAATTCATCATGGTCTTTATTAACTTCTTCAAGATCTTTTTTTCTCCTCCTTCTTCATCTTCAAAAATTTGATTCTTCGGGAAAACAATTCGTTCGGCAAAATTTTCATAAAAAGGTGTGTAAACCAACACATGAAAATACAATCTTTGTTTGTGTCTTATACGGAAAAGTAAGTGCAAACTTAAAAAGAAGGATTCGAAATTTAAATATATTAAAAATTCTCTCAACAACGTTTCTCAAAGATGCATGATGATGGTTAAACAACTCTTTTTCATTTTGTGGATTAGAATCTTGACCAAAAAGCTCTATGATTTTGTGAATTTTGAAATCGCAAACCTTTTTTTATTCTAAAACATAGATTTGTGATATATGCAAAGTGAGGTCGAGGCATGTATTATTGGTTCCTAATTGTTAGACGTTTTTTCGTAGTGGTTGCCAAAATAAAAAATTCAAAATGCATGCTTCAAACTCAATACTTGAGCTTTTGTAATTTTGTCTCTAAAACACTTACAAATCCACTTAAATCCAATTTAAAATCAAATCTATATATATATCTTAACTATTGAATAACACTTGATTTTAATATGAATTTCAAAATCATAGAACTAATAACATATGATTTCAATATGGATTTTAAAATCATTGATCCAATAACACATGATTTGATTTAGAAATTCAAATTCATTAAAATCAAAGAACCAATAACACCCCTTAAACTTACCATATCCTATTGGGGAAACTGAACTGATTAAAAGAAGGGAGAATTAGAAAAATGGGACACTTTCAACTTGGATTTGTCCAAATAGGATTTTCGGCAAATTTAGCTTTTTTTGACATCTCATACCCCTAGAAAATGAAAAAAAATAGTAATTTAAATTTTAAAAAATTTTAAAAATATGTAAACTATTAAAAACATAAGTAAGACTACTTATGCATTTTTTTCATAAAAATAAATAGATAAATAATATTTTATTTAGTATACTAGCTATGGCCAGA
>OVAN01006837.1:0-18495 GCA_900406275.1 Anastatica hierochuntica | reverse complement strand
CCTTGAGTAGATTCATATCCAGGCTATCCGACAAGTCGCATGCATTCTTTGAAGCCCTAAAGTTCACAGGGAAATTCGAATGGAACCAAAAGGCCGAAGACGCCCTAGTCAAACTCAAGGAATATCTCACAACGCCACCTCTTCTCTCCAAACCCCAAGATGGAGAGCCTCTGCTACTTGGTCGTCTCAGAGCACGCCGTAAGCGTCGTCTTGGTCAGAGAAGAAGAAAGCAAGCAGCGTCCGGTGTACTACGTAAGTAAATCCCTTCTAGATACCGACGCTAAAGCTACCTGGAGAAACTAGCTCTCGCCTTTGTCCTCTCGACCAAGAAGTTGCACCCCTACTTCCAGGCTCACCTCGTGATAGTCATTACATCTTTCCCTATCAAGTTTGTACTCCATAAGCCAGAAGTATCGGGAAGATTAGCCAAATGGGCAGTGGAACTCGGTGAGTACGATGTGATCTTTCGCCCTGCCACGACGATCAAATCACAGGTACTGGCAGACTTCGTAGCAAAATTCTCCCTGCCGATGGTACCAGGGGCAGAAGAAGAGGTCAGGATCCAACAAAAAAATAAAAGTGAAGAGGAATGGGAACTTTATGCGAACGGATCCAACAATATACGAGGGGCAGGCGTAGGCCTTGTGCTAATATCACCAAGAGGAGAAGTGGTATCAAGAGCAGTAAGATGCAACTTTAGAACCACCAATAATAAAAGTGAGTATGAAGACCTAACTGCGGGACTCGGCCTGGCAAAAGACTTGGGAATAGAAAACCTACAAGTTTACAGTGATTCTCAATTGATCGTAAGCCAGACGCAAGGCAACTACCAAGTAAAAGACGCTAGCATGACCAAGTACCTGGCCATAGCTAAGAGGCTCATTGATTCGTTCAAAGCATGCAAACTCACGCAGATCCCAAGGGAACAAAACTCGCATGCAGACGCCTTGGCCAACCTGGCCTCAACTCTAAAAACAACGGAGCCAACTAGCGTACCCTTGCTGGTTCTCCAATGGTCGACTACTGACGAGGATACCGAAGGGCCTCAAGTTTCCAACATATAAGAAGAAGAAACCTGGATGACGCCCATTACTTCCTACCTAAATGATGACGTCCTGCCCAACATGAGGAGTGAATGTCGGAAGATCAAAAGGCAAGCATCTCGCTACTGCCTGATCCACGAAAAACTCTATAGAAGATCCTTCTCGGTCCCATACCTCAAATGCATAAAGCCAGAAGATGCAGATCTAGTCCTCAAGGAGCTACATGAAGGCGAATGCGGATCCCACTCTAGTAGAAGAAGCTTGGTACTAAGAGCGAAGAGGGCAGGATACTATTAGCCTACAATGGCCCACGACGCCCTCCAGATGGCCAAGTACTATGATAAATGCCAGAGGCACATGCAAGTATCCAAGCTACCCCTGGAAAACCTCAAATCCATGAGTTCCCCATGGCCATTCATGAAGTGGGGAATGGACATCATGGGAAAATTCCCGACAACTCTCGGGCAGCTGGAGTACCTCTTGGTAGTCACAGACTACTTCTCCAAGTGGGTGGAGGCAGAAGCCTTAAGAAAGATTACGGATGTCCAAATCAAGAGGTTCCTATGGAAGAACGTAGTAACACGATTCGGAACGCCTCAAGAGATAGTTACAAACAATGGTCCGCAATTCACAAGCAAAAGCTTCAAAAAGTTTTGCGAAGATTGGGGCATAAAACTAAGTTTCGCAACCTCAAGAAATCCGCAATCCAATGGGCAAGACGAATCCACCAACAAGATGGTAGTCAACCTTCTGAAAAAGAGGTTGGACGACGCCAAATGCAACTGGGTCGAAGAACTTCCAGCTACCCTATGGGCATGTCGAACCAACATTAAGACTTCAACAGTCGAAACACCTTTATCCCTGGTCTACGGAACAGAGGCAGTGTCCCCAGCCAAAGTCAGTGTCCCCACAGCCAGGTCAGAACTTCTAACCCCAAGAGAAAATGAAGAGCTGATGGCTTTGTCCCTCGATCTCCTTGACGAAAAAAGGGAAGCCGCAAGAATCCAAAACTGGAAGTACCAACAAGAAGTAGCTCGCAGCTACAACAAGAAGGTACGAACCTGGACGTTCCAACAAGGAGAATCAGTGTTGCGCCGAGTCTTTGAGAATACCAGGGACAAGGCCGCGGAAAAGTTGACGCCTGGCTGGGAAGGACCATACCAAATCGTGGAAGTCAAAGGAGTAGGGGCATACAAGTTACAAGACAGCTGAAATGCGTTACACCTAAAGTCTTACTTCTTCTAAAAGAACGTCCCTGACCCGGACGACCATACTCCAGATACTCTTTCTGCTTTGGATTTTCAATTTCTTTTACATCTTTTTATGTAATCATGATACGTCTAAAGACGGATACCCATCAATAAAAAAACTGTTTTCTCATGAGAAAATTCAGTTAAAAAGCAAGGGACAAATAAGTTGAATGACTACTCCTCAATAAAGGAGTAACATAAGCAATGTACCCTTCCAAAACAAAAGCGAAAAGCTCAAAAAAAAAGAGAGAAAGAAACTCTGCTTGAACAAGGGAAAATACCCGAAAGAAAGCAAGAGACAAAAATTGCTTATTCTGCTTAACAGAGAGTGGCTAACCGGAAACCAGAGTGATGAGCAGCAAAACCAATAAGACTGAGAGTGGCTTCACTGCAGGAAGCAGAGTGCAACAAAGCAAAATCAGCTATTTCCGGATAACTGAATGCCAAAAAGCCAGAAGATCCCTCCGGGTATCAAAAGGACAAAAACATAAGCTAGTGGTTACCTCCGGGTAGCAGAATGCCAATAATCTAAAAGATACCTCTGGGTATCAAGAGGCCAAAAATGCATCTTGGGAACCTAAACGTGTTCTAAGGACAAGAAGCAAAATTTCCTCAAAGAAAAAGATTGATAATGAGATTATCCCAACTTGGAACTCAAGAACTCTCGCAAAATACGGCAAAGACTAGAGGCCAATACGCCAGAAGTAAAGTAGCCGGAATATCGATAAAGGCTAGAGGCTCAAAGCTAGAAGCCAGCCGATCAAGGCACAAAGGCTAGAAGCTCATAGCCAGAAGTCAGCCTATCAAAACAAAGGATAGAGGCTCATAGCCAGAAGCTAGCCGATCAAAACAAAGGCTAGAGGCTCCTAGCCAGAAGCTAGCTGATCAAGACGTAAAGACCAGAGGCTAATAGCTAGAAGCCAGCCGGCCAAGGTGCTAATGATAAAAAGCCTGCCAAAGCATTATCTCTGAATCCAAGTCAAAAGCTCGTTAAGGCAAAAAGACAACAGAGAGCTAGAAGAAATATTCATAAGAAGCCACCAAGGGCCAGAAGATAAGTTTTAAAGCCCCGAAGGGCAAACATAAATAAGGCCAAGAAGGCCAATGAAGGGTCAAGGCCTCTAAGGCCATAAAAGTCATTACAAAGCCTATAAGGGGAAGAGTAAACCCACGCAGGGGCACGCCGTCAACAAAAAAAGAAAATAAAATCCCACAAGGGGAGAGCAACCTGTTTCTTGATTCTGGGTCTGTAGGCTAGGCAGTTGGAGGATCAGGAGAGGCAGACTTCTCGACATTTGGCTTAGAGGCAGCTGGAGGAGTAAAAGCCAAGGCAGGAGGAATCTCTGGTTCATCTTCAAAGGTGGGAGTTTCGAGGCCATTTTCTTCTGCCTCCGCGATCGCCACCAACTTGGAATTCTCAAACTCCTCCTGCAAGTTCCAAGACTTGGCCTCACCCTTGAGGTAGTCCCGAACCATTTCCCAGCGCCCCATGATCCTGGCACCATTGACGGCCATGGACATCTCATCCGTAAAGGTGGCCACCCAGGCGTCCACGTTGCCAAGTTCCTCCTCCAGCTTCGCCTTCTCCTCATTCAAGCTAAGGACCCTCTCTGCTGCCTTCTCCTTCTCTGACTCCAGCCCCCGGAGCAGCAGGCCCAGGTCGCCAGAGCTAGGAGGGTCAGAAGGGAGCGCAGGGGAGACAGATCCCTGAAAGTGCTCCAGGGCGCCATCGAGATCGCCGATAGAGGAGGAAGGCTGCTTGGCGAGAGGACCCTTCTGCTTCTTGCTAGAGGCGGTGGCCTTCTGGGTTCCTTTCCTCTTGGACCTAGCCGAAGGAGATTCCGAGATCTCCACCACCTCTGGAGCTTTTCTCCCAGGCGCCAACTTTGCCTTTCTTGCCGCCTGAGCCCTTTTGAAGTCCTCCAACACCTTAGACCCGGGTCCTGACATATTACCTGCAAAACGACAAAAGATCAGTCCAAAAGTTATCCCAGAAGCAAGCAGACAAAAGAAGCAAGAAACAAGGAGCAAACCTCTTATGCTACTCTGGCTCAACGCTTCTTCACTCAAAAGAAACAGGATACTCCTTTCCTCACCAGGGATCTCCAAAGCTTCTTCCGCCTTCTCCTTGCCCTCCTCCGACTTCTCTGTAGACGCTTCTGAAAAAACAAAGTGTCAAAAGGGTTAGTGACCAAACTGGAAGCAGCAGAAACAAAAGCATCTTAGGCCTACAAGTGAATCTCCAAAGAGTAGAGAACCTAGTAGAAGTCTCAGCTCTCATAAAGACAAACTTCTAGGCCCAATGCTTCGTGAAGGCCGCCCCTTTCCTTTCCTCCCTCTCTAGCTCAAACACCAAGGGAGCACCAGCACGAGAGCAGAAGTAATACCTACCTTCACCTAGAAGAACGTGGGTGAAATAGTAGGAGTAAAGGAGCTCATTAATGTCGAGATCCAACCCATGGAACTCGTTAAGGACTTGGACGGCAGTGAGAATCCTCCAATACGGCGGGTTCAGCTGGGAAGGGCAAATGTTGAAGTGCTCTGAGACCTTCCTCACTAGGGCAGGCACTATACCCCTGATTCCAGCCTCGAAATAGCCTTCATACATGGCTATTTCGTCTCCTGGGCATTCAAAAGCCCTTTCATCCTTCCCAGGCAACCTCAGGTGAACACCTTCCCCAATGGAGTACTTCTGTCTCCACTCCTCCAAGATCTCAGAGTTTACATTGGAGAAGGGCCCGACCTTCAAAAGCTTCGGGTCCGCGGCGAAGCGCAAAGGAATTGGGTTAGCTTCAGGGATCTTCGTATCCTCAGAAGACCCCTCAGCCTCAGGAGACGGACTAGTCCTAATTAAGCACCTCCTCCGAACGTGGGCCCCGACGAAGGATGAGGCCACCAGAGAGAACTCATCGCCGGAACTGGTCATATCTAGGTTCAAAGAAGATTCCGATCTTGGATATAAAGATTGGTTGGGGAAAGAAAGATCTAAAAGCTAAGGCTGATCTGAAATCCTAAAGATCGGCCCCTATAATCTAACCTAAAAGAAGCGAAAAGAGGAAAGAAGAAGACGATCTAACCTTAGAATCGCGGATCGAAAGCTTGGTAAGGATTACGGGAGCAAGAAATTTAGCAAAGAGAAAGGAAGAAGATGAAACGAAAATGCCAAAGAAGAAGGAAGAAAAGTTTAAAACGAAAGAGAAGAAATTGAAATTGGCCACACGCGTCCAATCATTGGTGTNATCCAATCATTGGCCCGAATCTCGCGAAAGAGTAACGACTATTTTCTTTCTCTTCAAATCTTCACAAATCTTCGCTAACGGCTACGAATTCTTCCCTTCACCAAGTCAAATAGCTAGGATTTTTCAAACAAATCAATCCTCCTTGAAAGCTGCAAACGGCTCACGAAAGTTCATAATTCAAAGCCCTGAGGCCAGATGACAAAGAGCCAGACGCATCCTCCCGTCGCAGCGATGCTCATTATCTGATAAAACTCAAACCAAAAGTAAGCAAACGCATATGGAAAGTAGAGGCGGCGCAAATCAGAGCTAGAAAAGGCCAAGCAACTATTGGCTTCCTGCCTAAGCCATCTGGAAGACATTTTATTCCACAGCTTCGGATCGAACCTGCACAACAAGGGGCAAACTGTTGGGAGTAATTTAAGTCATGGGAATTCCCTAGACTTAGATGGAGTATAGCAGTAAGACCTCAAAGCAGGGGAATTCCCAAAAGCAGGAAGCCAGACGACGTCCCATAGCCGGAAGTCGGAAGTCAGACGACCAAGCATAGCCGGAAGCCGGAAGTCAGCCGACCACCGCCTCTCCTCTATTTTCGCTATTTAAATTAGTAGATAATGACATGTATTCAAGATAAAGATGCATATATTCTACAGATAATCACGATATATCCAATTCTTGGAGGGATAATCATGAAACTCATGTATAAATACCAAGCTCAAGGGCAAAACGTGTACGCACGAAAACCCTAAGCCAAAAATCAATACAAAAAGAAATTATTTTGCCATCTTTGATCTTCGAGCTTAGCCTAAACGACCTTTAACCTTTGCTAAATATTCATCGACCTCCAGCTTCCATAGTGCTACAAAGAACAACCAAAATCACCCATAACAGTTACTAGTACGATCATATGCACTTGGAAGTAGGGCCTTAGTTTTCTGGCTGCTACAACCAAGGCCAAGGCCAACTTCTCCAGGTGACTGTATCGTGTCTCTGTATCCAAAAGAAATTTATTGATGTAGTAAACAGGATGTTGGGCGGCGGCTTCTTCCCTCACGAGGACGCCGCTAACGACGTGATCGAAGACAGAGAGATACAGCAGCAGGGGCTCTTTGTCCTTGGAGAAATGGCGGTGTGGATAGATAATCTTTGAGGGCCGCCAAGGCTTCTTGACAGTTGTCATCCCATACAAACTCCTTCTCATATGTAGGGCTTCGAAGAAAGGATGCGACTTATCTGATAGCCTTGAGATGAACCTGCTGAGGGTCGCCATTCTTCCTGTTAGCTTATGGACGTCCCTGGGAGTTTTCGGTGTTAGGATCCCCTAGATCGCTCTTATTTGCTCCAGTTTAGCCTCAATTCCTCGATGAGTAACGATATATCCTAAGAATTGACCGGAACTAATGTCGAATGAGCACTTGGATGGGTTGAGCTTCATCTTGTATTTCCGGAGTGTTTCGAAGGCTTGGTTCAGGTGTAAGATATGATCTTCCGCTAGTAAAGATTTTACCAGCATGTCATCGATGTACACCTCTATGGTTTGACCGATGTATTCGGCAAACATCTGGTTGACCAGCCTTTGGTAGGTAGATCGACGTTTTTAAGGCCAAAGGGGATGACTTTGTAGCAATAGATCCCTTGGACGTCATGAAGGATGTCTTCTCTTGATCACAAGGTTGCATCAAGATTTGATTGTACCCACTGAAGGTATCCATGAAACTCATGAGTTGGTGCCCTGCGGTGGCATCGACTAGCTTGTCGATATGTGGAAGAGGGAAAGGATCCTTGGGACAAGCCTTGTTGAGATATGTGAAATCGATACAGACTCTCCATTTCTCATTCTTCTTCCTCACGACTACCACATTGGCTAGTCATTCAAGATATCGCACCTCCCGTATGAATCCTACTTCAAAGAGGTTGCTTACTTCCTTATTGACGATGAAATCTCTTTCGGGGGAGAACTTACTTATTTTCTGCTTCATCGGTGGATGGTCCGAGTCAACCATTAGTCTATGTGAGATGATGTTGGGGTCGATCCCCAGCATATCCGTGTGTGACCAGGCGAAGCAGTCCTGGTTAGACCAAAGGAAGCCTATCAGCCTTTCCTTTAGGTCCAAGGAAAGACGCGAGCCAATCTTCAGTTTCGTGGTGGAATCACCTTCGACCAGGGGGACTTCATCCAGCTGTTCGATCTTTGGCTCTTCACCGTAGAGATTGGCCTTGGCCAAAACTGGTATCGGGAGCGTTGGCGTGCTTTTCAGAGTAATCTCAAAGCAGGACCTAGCATCTTGCAGGTCTCCTCTGATTTCCCCTACTCCCCAAGGGGTTGGGAACTTCATGACTTGATGTAGGGTGCTAGGGACACCCTTCATTTCATGGATCCATGACCTTCCCATGATGGCGTTGTATGCTGATGGACAATTTACAACGGCGAACCTGGTTCATTGGTGGACTTTCGGTCCCCATACACTAAGGGTGATTTTCTCGATGATTTGGATTGTCTCTCCGCTAAAATAGACCAGGGTGCTTGCTCTCCATGTGATGTCAGAGTTTGGAATCCCCATCTCCTTGGCGGCTCGCGCAAAGAAAATATTGGTTGAGCTTCAGCTGTCGATGAGGACCCTTTTGACAATGCGGGAAGCCATGGTTAGGGACAAAACCAGGGCGTCGTGATGAGTAGGCTTTCCCTTGCCGCCACAAAAAGGAGTGAAGCATATTCCTGCTTCTATTGATGCTTCGCTCTTCGACTCCTTCGAAACACACAGGACTCCTTATGGGGCGCGAGCCCCTAGTTTTTCCTGATCCTCGAACCCTCCTGAGATCGAGTTGATCATCGTAGTATGCTTGGGTTATTCTTCCGAAGGCTCGGGACGATTAGATTGGTGTTATTGGGTTATCTCAGCACTCCTCTTGGCAATGAAGTCCTTGAGGAGCCCCTTTTCTAAGAGATTTTTCACTTCTTGCCTTAGCAGAGTGCAGTTTTTTGTTTGATGATCGTAGTCTCGGTGGAAGCCGCACCATTCAGAGCTCCCTCCTTTGGTGTGTGCGGAAGATCATGGCTTAGGTGGCCACGTGACATCCTTGGCTAAACGCCTTAGCTCCGCGATCACCTCTGCTGGAGTCGTGGTTAGCACATCTTCGACGGGCTTGGGTCAAGCCACGCGCTCTTCCTTGTTGGCCACTACCACGGACTTAGCCCACATATTGGCGGGACTCTTACGGCCTCCTCCAGTCTCGGTTTGACCTTGAGGTCGGCCTGCTTGTCTACTAAGCACTTTATCCTGCTTGAGAATCTTAGGACTAACCTTCGAAGCTACGTGAGCTCGATAGGCAGGATCCTCCTCCCACTTTATATGGGCCCAAGCCATGGAAAGGACGTCTTCCAGCGTATGGAAAGGGTATTTAGTGAGATCTTTGTAGATGTCGCCGCTACATACAACCCCTGCCTGAAGGCTGAGATAGCGATAGAGGCGACGTAGTTGGGCACCGATACCGTGGCCTCATTGAATCGTCGAACGTATTCCCTCAGGCTTTCGTCTTCTCCCTGTTTGATTCGGTAGAGATCGTCAGGTCCCATCTCAGAGTGCGGCTGCTGACGAATTTCTCTATGAAGCGATCTATTAGCGCAACAAAGGAGCCAATAGAGCCATTGGCTAGGTTGGAGTACCACAACAGCACTGGGCCTGTGAGGGTTGCTCCAAATCCTTTGCACAAACAGACTTCCAAGTGCTTATGGCCAATAGAGACGGTGAGTATACGTTTTCGATATTAGTCTATGTGCGTGTCAAGGTCAGAGGTCCCATCGTACAGGGCCATGGTTGGCCACATGAACGTTTTAGGAACTTTGCTAGGAGCGATGGCATCGACAAACGGTGTGTCAGCGTAGGAACTAGGGGTGCTCTTGATGATTGGTAGAGCCACCCTTGGCAAGCACTTAATCATATTCTCCATAACTTCTAGCCTTCCCGTTAGCATGGCTTCCAGTCCATGAGCCTCTTTAGCGCTTCCTTCATGAGGTTTTTTAGGGTCGTTTTTATGGTAGGAGCCAGGGGTCCGGGTTAGACGTGAGGTTGGAGTTTGATATTATCGTGTCTCCTTTGCGACCGTTATCAGTCTCTCGTCCAGCGACTGCATCGGTGGAACCTTCCTCTTGAACTTAACACGTTTTGAGTCGCCTTCGGCACCCATATCGGGTGTTTGAACGCTTTTCTACACGGTCAAGGCTTTGAGAATCGCATTCTCATCTTCCAATCCTTCAGGCAAGCTTCGCTCTGATTTAGCTTCGCCGCGATCCACTCGTACTCTTGGAGTTTCGCTGCGACCGTAGCGTCGTCAGTGGTCTCGTGCGTTTTCTCCATAGATGCAGATCCGAGGATGATGACCTCCTCTGGTATGGATGAGCTGTGAGCTTTGCTCATCTTAGTTTCTTTGTTCTTGTTGAAATCTCCCCCTCTTTCTAGCGCTAAAATGTTTGGGGAGTTTGTTTGATGTTCTTCGATGGAGAAGAACAAGAACAAGGGAGTTAATGGTTTTGGAAGGAGTTGAGCAAAAAGACTAAGAGATATGTAAACGATTTCTTTATTGATCTCAAAGAATCGAGTACAATGTGTGTATGTGCGTATGTGCGTAAAAGCTTTTTAATCCTTGAATTAGTGTTCTTCCCTTTGTATTTATTGTTTTTGAGTTNATTTTTTTTTTTTTTTTAGGGTTTTTCATTTATCTTATGGATAACTCCTATATTCGAGCTTATCATACGAAAGGAATATTTCCCAAGATTCAATAAGGCATTTGTCCTTATCTCTTAAGATCTTAGACCATCTTAGGGGATATCCACCCTACCTCGACTATGGTCTCGACTTGGCGATGGTGTCTTTGGCTATGGCCTTGGTTAGCAACTACAACTAGGGGTTTATCTATGTCTCCTTGGTCTAAGCTAGGGCCATACTCTAAGGGAATAAAATTACCCCCAACAGTTAGTAAGGAGAAATTGAGATGTTGCTAAAGGAAACAAACATGTCTCCATCAGATGTTAGTGAGAATTTGATCCCGACATCTGATGAAGATGGTGTTGGTATTTGCCTTGAGCACTTTTTTAAGTTATTGGAGGAGGATGGAGAGAAAGCGATGAAGTTGTTGAGGAAGAAAAGAAGAGGAAAACATAGAGAGAAACTAGGAAGAAATCATTGGAAAATGGCAAAATTTTACCGAGTGATGGTAACAAGATTTGAGCAAAGATGTGATGAATTATTATTTGGGTCTATTTTATAAAATTTTATTTTTTCTATATGGTGTTCTTAAGTAATTTTCAAATTGCAAAAATAAAGTGTTGACTACAATGATTATTCTTAAACAATTATGAAAGCTTATGTTGTGTCTAATGAGGTTTAAAAAAAGATGTGTTACAAAGATTTAATCTTCAGATATTGAATATTGTAGTGAAAGTGATACTAATTACGTTGTGGTCTGACAAAACGAATACCAATTCTTATATAACCATTAAATAAAATAAGATAACTAAAACTTATTTAACTAAATTTATAGTTTAATAAAATCTTATTTGTGGTATAGAAGAGATTAGGGATGAACAAAATAACCAGAACTGAAAAACCAAACCGTAAAGTAGATACTGTATCTTAATCAGAATCGACATTAATATCTAAATGGATCATAAACTTCTATACTTGAAAAATCTGACCAGAATGAGTACCAAACCAAAACTCACATGAGATTCTTTTTACACTCACTTAAGTACTTAATTAACGTTAATTTTGTCATAAAGTTTTCATGCCCGTAACGGGTGCGGACCATCCACCTAGTTATATTTCTAAATCTCGGAGTCAAAATTTGGTTGTTAAAATATAAGATGTATTGAGCCAAAAATATAAGATGTAAAGAGCTAATCTCATTCATATAAACATTTCCCAAATAACAAATTCTCAAAAAAAAAGTAGTATCCATAAAATATTATTAATTCACTTAAAAAAATAATGTTTTATGATAAAAGTCAAAACAATATAAATACAGCAAAATTATATTTGTTAAACACATAATATTTTCAATTAATTAATCTAATTTTATCACAAATAAACATTTGCCAAATAAAAAAAATTGAAAATAATAAATATATGTAAAAAATTTACAAATTAATAAAAGTTAAACTTGTGTACACCGCATATTCAACTCTAGTGTGTTCAGTCCACATGCTCCAGATTTCTTGATAGCTAAGAGCATAATCAACGCGGGTTTTTACCGCGCCTCTTACCAATTTTCTATAATAAAAAAAGAAAATGGCGAAGAGACGGTCTCGTGGGAGCTTAGATAAGAGACGTATCTTATCTCGTCTCTTCGTGGTTTTTGTTTTTGTTTTTTTTTGTTTTTTTTTTTGAGTCAGAACAAATTCATTTTCGGATCGGTTTCGGTTCGGTTTTGTGCAGTTATTTTTTTGTTTTTTGGTTTTTGGATACGTTTACGATTTTTCGGGTTTCGGATCCGTTTCAGATCCGTTTAAAATATCTCGTCCGAACCCAAAATATCCGAAAATATACCAAAAAATACCCGAAAATATCCGAAACCGAAAGAACCGAACCGAAATCGAACGGGTAACCGAAAATATTTTGGGTTTGGGATCCGTTTCGGATCTGAGAGGATATATTCAAGAAATTAAATGTATATTATTTTTTTATTTCTAAGAACCCTAAATTAAATTGTGACAAAAAAACCCTAAATTAAAAGACTAGCATAGTAGCACTTAAATGGTGTTGTCTCTTATCTAAGTCTCTTAACCTACAAATATTATTAAAAACTAGGTAGATACCTGCGCTATGGCGCAGGATTGTTTATGTAAATATTTATCCTGTTTGACGCGTTTTTATAGTGTTTTAATTTGTTCTTATTGTCTGATTGTAATCATAATATTAAGATGTTTATAATTAAATACTTAGAGGTTGATGTTTTTTTCGTTAAAAGGTTAATGTTGTAAAATTAGTTTATACTTAATTGTTTTTTTAATTGCTTATATATTTATTCCGTTATTGAAATTTGTATGTAGGTTAATTGGTGCATTTAATTTATTTATAGTAGTTTTAATTAATTATGTAATTGGTTTTATATTATATGCAGAGGTGAGATAATAGTTATTTTTTATTTGTGTGATGTAAATAAAGTCTTTTTTTTTAACACTGAAACTGACCACTTTATTAATAAAAAGCAATTTTTTCTGCAAATTACAAACATAAGAGAAGAAACACTTAAACATATGGAATAATAACATATCCTATTCTCGGATGGTATATATTTAGAGCAGATTTTTCCCTTGAGTTGGTTACTTATCCAGAATCCATAATATGATTTCTTCGTCTTCCACGATTATATCCGATGAGCCTTTTCTTTTCTTTCCTTTTTCTCTAGCACAATTATCTTCTTCCCGACTATGATCTTTCCACATAGTCAACAAGTGAAGAAATAAATTGGTGTGAGGCACCCTTCGGTGTAGCTTTTTTGCTGCAATACAAATGTTATAACTAAGTTTAAAAATCACTTTAATCACTCCTTGTAAGTCCTGAAGTAAGTCCGATATGACAAGGTTGCAAAAAACCTAACCATGAATGGTTCAATTCTATCTCTTTTTTTTTCAACTCAAGCTTCAAAACCATGATTTCCTGTGGAAACTTTGTACATACCCACCAAACTCGGACTAATCGAGTCGCTCGTAAGACTCGAACTCGCTCGCAAGACTCGAACTCGCTCGCAACAATTTCTCAAAACCCGTTTCGTCTCGTCTTTTCAACGCCGTCAACCTCCGTACACCGATCTCTCTCAGAATTCAATCTTCGATCCAATACCGGCCCAAATCAAAGCTCCAATGAATCTCACTCATCTCGATTTCTCCTCTAATCTACTTAACGGGCACTCCCTGAGTCACTCATTGAACTCGAAAGCCTCGTAGGCACACTCAATCTCTCTGGCAACCGATTCCCCGGCGATATTCCGTTGTCGTATGGCCGGTTTCGGTAAGCTTGGATCTCGACCACTATAATCTCATCGGAAAAATACCTCATATACGTTCTCTGTTAAACCAAGGACCAATGGGGTTCGCTGGAAACTCCGATCTATGTGGTTTCCCTCTACAAAAGTTTTGCAATTAAAAAGAAGCTACAAACTCTAACCTCGTCTCCCCAAAACCAAAAGGCTCTCAAATCCTTAAGAGACAACCAACTCCCAATTTCGCCTGTTAATCACGAATCGTCTTCTGACGATGATGTCCTGTGTGTCTCGAGAGGTGTCCGACCTCGCAAAGGCCAATGATCGGTAGAGCCTTCGAAGTGACTCAAGGGATTAAGGGCGGCTCTTCTCGGGCTGGGAAATTTAGGCTTTGTAGAATTAAATACATGAGAATGATGTGTTGTCTTTTATAAAAAAAAATGATGAGTTGTAATAACGTTTTGTTTTCATTGGTTTGTTATTAGTTTTTTTTGATTAGGTGTCAGTTTATTAGAGCATAAAAATACTGAGTTGTCATGCTCGGGAGAAGCATCCCAAAAACTATTATAGTATTGATTAGTTATGATACTTTTAATGGGTATTAGGGTTGAATATGCTCTAATACAATTCCTATATGACTTCGTATATTTTTGGGGGCCATTAGTGATACATGGAAAACATTTAAAAAAAAAAAGACTTCAAACATGAGCGGTAGAATTCTAACTTGCACGGCCAAAGTCCACGTGATTACTAGTCTCTGGAACCAGAAACATGATAAACAACAAACTTATCATGAACAGTATGAATTAACAAGCATACATATCGAAACATGAGCTGATTCTGACTCATCAATTTGCAGCATAAACAACAATAGGGCTTCTAACAGAGTGGAATCCATCAGACCATATCAGATGTGCAGACACAAGTTTTCCAGCTCTGGGACCTTTGCCTGAAATGGTCACCGTGAAAGACTTCTTCTCGTACAAAGACTTAAGATATAAGAGTTGGGGAACAACTTTGACACTGAGTTTAGATCCCACGACTACCTTTGCTTTGTAGGTAGCATTAGCCATGCCCACGTTTGTGACTGTTCTACGGAAAGTCACTTTGAACTGTTTTGTCGCCGACACTTGAGCAGCCATTGAAGGATAGTTTAGGTTTCGGGGTAAAGATTTGGTTTGTTCTTTAGTACAACTGTTGCTATCACCAGAGATAAGTCTTAAGTTCTTTCCTGTGTAGTTCAAGCCACATAGAAAGGTGATGTAGTCGGATTTATTAGCTTCGTAGACGAGTCCAGGATGAATAGCAGTTACTGGATCGACATGGCCAGCTCCATAAGCAAACTCGGACATGTTGTCAGACTGAGAAGGAGAAGCAGATGCATTCATCGGCCAAGCTGCAAGAAACCCAAGAAAGTATAGACTTTTGAAGATTGTTTTTCCAACAAGAAATTTATGTTTGCGAAACGAAAACAGAGTGGATCTTGTTTTGTTTACCGGTAGTCATGATGGCGGATTGGATCATTGAAGGAGACCAGCGAGGGTGAAACGTTTTAAGGTAGGCGGCTACACCGGCAACGTGCGGACAAGACATTGACGTTCCGGTCAAAACAGAATACTTTACATGTCTTGTGTCTAGTTTGCTCAGTAGAGCAGTTGGTGAATAAGCAGAAAGGATCTCTGATCCTGGCGCCGTTATATCCGGCTGCAATTCAACATTCGACATTCAATCACACAAATAATTGCTAGAAAGAAGGATAAGAGTAGCTTCGATATTCTCCATTTCTATGTATACCTTCAAAATATCAGGAATGATTGTGTTTGGACCACGAGAAGAGTAAGAGGCAACTACGGGAGCTTTCTGGTCAAAGAGTGTCTCACTTTTCAGAACAGCCCCTTTAGGGTTTCTGGCGGAAAAAAAAAAGAAGAAGATATCAAGCTTTGAGAGAGAGAATTTGTAAGAAAGAAATAAAGTAAAAAACAGAGAGACGAGATTTACTTTGTGGAATTGATATACGAGAGGACAGTATTATAATCGTCTTCAGATAAAACGGAGACCGGGAAAGAGAAGACAGAGGCGAAGTCTGCTTTGCTGCTGCTCTTAGTAATGGAAGCAACGGCTCCCATATATTGAGCTTCATCTGAGTTTTGTGCGGAATCACATAATACAATCTTCCCTTTCACAAGTTTACTCTCTAGACATCCTGGTGAACAGAACCTGAAACCGCTACTACCATTTAAACCAACCAGCTATAATGTGAAGATGATAAGTTTTTTCTGGGGAAGGAAGATACCCGGCGGAAGCAGCATCACAACTACTTGAAGCTGACTCTCCGTACACTAGAGGATACTTTGTTCCGTTAAGATCAAACGAATTTACCGATCTTCCCTGTGTTTAGCAAAAAGAATTAACATTAACTGAGAGGATTTGTCTTAAAAGCACAATGATGTGTTTCTAGGTACTCACTACAACCGTCTTGCCATCTCCAAGTACAACTTTAGTGACGAAGGCACGGTTGGTATTACTAGCAGCGACAGTAAAGATCCACGGCGCAATGCTTGAAACCGTGCTAGCTTCTGGACCACTGTTTCCAGCAGAATTCACAGTGAGGATACCCTTGGACATGGCATGGAAAGCCCCAATTGCAGTCGGATCTACCTCGAACAGAGAACTGCTATCCCCACCGATGGAGATGGTGATGAGGTCCACGTTGTCTGCTATAGCATCATCAAATGCGGATAGAATCCCATCAGTAGTGCACCCTGTGAGTCCAGCTTCACATACTTTGTAAACTGCTATTCTTGCGGCTGGAACGCCACCTCTAACTGTCCCGTTGCCAAGTCCAAAAAAGCTGACGTCCCTAACAGCGTTTCCAGCCGCAGTGGACGCCGTATGCGTTCCATGTCCCATGTTGTCCCTAGCTGACTCAAGTAACCCTTCCACTTTGGGTGTGTAGTACCTAGCTCCAATAAGCTTGCTGTCAATTCAAAGAAACACATCATTTAGCATTAAATTACAAAATTGACAAGCGATAGCTCATTTTTATAGCATGCTCAACTTTAGTTGTTTCCTACGTACTTGTTGCAAGAGAAATTTCTGCCGCCTTCACAAACACCTTTCCATTTCTTAGGAGGAGGACCAAAGCCTTTGTCATCGAAGCTCTCAGATTCAGGGTAGATTCCACTATCAATGACACCGATTATGGTATTGCTCTCAATGCTAGGGTTTCGTTTTGCCCTTTTACCTTTCTTGAGACCCATGAAATCCCAAGACGTCGTCGTTTGGAGCTTCAGTGTCTTGCTGGGAAACACAGACACAACTTCTTCCATACCTACGAAAGTGAATGCGAAGAAATGTTTGGTACACAAGGAAGGTTGATTATAAGCATAGAGGAGAATAATAACCAGCTAGTATCTCTCTTTCGGATTCAGTTAATCTTGCCGCAAATCCGTTGAAACTCCTTTTATAACTTCTAACCAATCGATTCTCAATCCAACTACAGAAAAGAAGTACGTTAGTTATTGGATCTTTATCAATCTATGACTCTGATCGATAACAAGAGACCATATACAGATAATCAAATCAAAAATTAATTAATCAGTTACACTAGTACCATTCAAATAGTAATAATAATAATAAATAATAAATTAATTGCACCTCTCTCCGGTGACCTCTTGAAGAAGACTAGTGTGGTGAGACATTGGCATGTAGTCAACACGAATAGGAAGTGCACCCATGTATACTATATACACCTACAAGAATTTAGGACTATCATCATCATGATATCGTTATCATATTAATCATCAATGCATCGTCATGCTTTGACGTATAAGTCAACACTTATAACTAAGAGATGATCGTGATGATGATGATGATGATGATTAACAGAAGATGATTTTTGAAGTCACCTGGTTGCCTTGATCATTTTTGACTGTTGAGGTGACACTCACAAGCAAGGGAAAGAGACATGAGAGGAGGAGACAATAGGAGCTTGCAGATGTTGTCATTTTTTAATCGATATAATTCAAAGATTTTTTTGATATAAGATTGTGAGAATGAAACTAGTATTATTTATAGGGAGAGAATTTTATGCACGAGGTCTTAGAGCATCTCCAACCGTGAGACTCTCCAAAAATCATTGACTATTTATGGATCCCACAATTTCTGATTTAAAAAAAAAACAAAAAAAAATCAAAATACCTAACCAATCGCGGACCGCCACGTGTCGTGGGGCCCACAAAAATAGTTAAGGATTTATCTTTAACCAAAGATTTTAAAAACTCCAAAGTCCAAAAATCTTTAACTATTCATGGTTCCCACCCATAAATAGTTAAGGATTTTTAGACTAAGGACTACGGATGGAGATGCTCTTAGAACGCAATCAAAGTCATTTAAGTCTGTTTCTCTAATTACTAATACATTAATGGCAATATGATGTATTTTGGAATATTAATGATTTTAATTGGATTTTATTGATTTGCTACCGTTTCGCTTATTCCTGCATCATTATTTAGTCTTCATGTTCATGAATATAGAAAAAATATTAAATTGAAGGAACCTCCCGTTTGACTTGATATATAATTGTTTTTCTACGTACCTATAAAAGAGCATGACCAAAAAAAAACGTACATATAAAAAGAGAAAAAAAAACACAGTTTATTTTAAAATAAAAACCACTGAATTTGAAAAGTTGTCGTTTTGGCTAAAGGGGTTAAGTGGGTCGGTTTGCGAAATGTTTCTGGGCCACAAAGGCGAGGCCCAATTTGCCGAAGACCATTGACAAAACGCAATGTTTTGGGAGAAGAATCAGTTATAACAGATTCTAACAAACTCCTCTGTTTCTTCTTCTTAGTAACAGAACAACAACAACAACAACGAGAGAGAGAGAGAGATACAGAGTCTAAGAGTATCAAGAGAGAGAGTTTAAGAGAGTTCAGGGAGAGAGAGAAGGAGGTTCACGGTGAATCGGTGATCGGATTACTTCCTCTT
>OVAN01006836.1:0-20592 GCA_900406275.1 Anastatica hierochuntica | reverse complement strand
TGGACAGTGGTGGTTAAATACATGTTCATGTTTTCGTATCCACTTGAACATCTATAATTGGATGAGATTTCATAGACTGATCACCCATAAACTCATCCACAACATCATGTCCATTTATATTTTTTTCTGAAACTTTGTCCACTATACATTGTCCATCACATTTTTACGCAAAATCGTCCACCAGACCTAGTACATCATACGTCGAACACATACACATCACATTTTTACGCAAAATCTCTGTTATTAGATTTGGTTTTATTTTTTCAATGAATCGAATTTTATATAAATGGAAAATGCTTTTTTGATGTTTTTTTTTGCTTTATTCATAAGGAAATAAAAAAGACACGAAAAAGAAAGATCAAAGCATGTCTACTCGCAAGATTTCATAAAGTAGAATTTTTTTATTAATAAAATTGTTATTTAATTTATCTATTTATTTATCAACTTTACACTTGTTGGTTGAAACATTGGAGAAAATAGATTAAACAAAAATGGGAGTTGGATTTCTTGTAATTCAAGCATCAAGTCTAATTTGTTCCACCCATAATGTTCTTATATAATCAGAACATTTTCATATCAAAAGTCAATATGTTATTTTATACAGAACACATCGAGATCAGAATCAGTAGAACTCGACACGTAACGAAAATCTGATTTAAGATATTCAAATTAAAAAAGATAGGAGAAATCAAAAGAAAATATATAAACAATTGTAATACAACTTATATTGCACTAATAGACGAGAGAATAAAGATAAAAAGATGAGAGAAGAAAGAGAAAAAAAAATATAAATGCTAGATAAAAAAAAGAAGGAAAGAGAGAGATGATAGTTGAGGGTATTAAAATAATTGTTCGTTTAAAAGTGCTTAAAAGTCACAATGTGCCTATTGGTGTAATTAAAAAAAGAAAAGTGCATATGGATGTAAATTTCTCTTTTTAATAAGTGTACAGAATCTTAAACATCATCTAAACTTAGACTAAGGGAGTAATATTTTTCAATTCTTGCTATCATAATATGAATCCCTATCACGATATGAATCACTTGATAAAAACATGACACTACAAGATGTGTTTACACATTTTCAATCTTTAAAAAGTGTTTTTCTTTCGTTTCATATTTTTTATATTTCTAAAAATTTGAAAGTTGTTGCAGACAATCTTGCCAAAGCAGCAAAATTAAAAAATATAATTGTTATTCATGTAAAAACTACGATTGTCTTGTTCTCTTTAAAAAAGAGCGACGGTCCGAAAATTTAATATATAGGTTTTGACGAGAAAAAGAGAATATGTGTTTACACATTAAAGTAATTTAAAATTAACCTTTTCACTATTCAAATATTTTCTTAAGGTTTTTTAGTTTGTCTATAAATTTACCTGTTAAAATTAATATTTCTGTTGATAATATTCGTATGCATATCCTATCATGTTTATTTATCCGAAGTTTGGGGACCAAAGGTATTTGTTGATATTCTGTGAAACCAAATAACTTAATGCTGGGATAGAGAGGACCACATATTTCATTTTCCCTTTCATTTGTTATAAATATTAAATATATCTGCACTGTTCAGATATAATTTTTTTCTTTGGTTCAATTCAGCTGATATACAATTTATGTAGCCGATATCTTAGACTTGGACCGACAAAATTTATAAAATTTAAGGGGAAAACTTAGAAGTAAGAATTAAACAACAAAGTCCGTATAGAGTAAAAGGGAAGATAGCCAATTATGAAAAGATGTTAAAACAAGATATTGTGGAAATATTATTATTATTTTTTGTCACAAAAAACGTAATTTTATTAGGCTTCACAGAATGAAGAAACCTGAGCAGAAAGAGCTCGTTTTGTCAAGGAATTAGCTAAAGAGTTCGCTGAACGGGGAACAAAAATAACCGAAACAAGAGAAAAACTAGAAAATAAATCCCTATTATCCTGCAGAAGACCAAAAATGTCAACATAATCTTCTTTTCGTTTGATCAGATTAACCAAAACCTGGGAGTCAGAGTGCATAAGCAGCTCATCAATCCCTAACACAAGAGCTTGGCTTAAAGCAGTGGAGAGAGCCAAAGCTTCCGCCTTTAGCACAGACGATACACCTTCCTGAAAAGAGAGGAACTGACCCATAGGGTTTCCTCAGAAGAACGATAAAACCAACCCGTGCCACATTTCTCCGATGACGAATCTCATGACGCATCCACCCAACATGACACCAGAGGGAGTCTAGAGGAATACGAATCATTGGAAAGAGATGGGTCAGAGAGGGTTGAACGTGAGACCTTAGCTTGCAGATGATTAGCCAGTTGCCTTTCTCTGGCATTGCTGAGGACGTGACAGACAAGGTCAACAACAAACGTATGCTCCGAATTAAAAAACAGGCGATTCTTAAATTTCCAGAGAAACCAACAAACCCACGGGTAGACATCAACTCCATTCAACCCAGTGAGAGGCAGAGGCTTCGAAGAGTGCATCGATTCCAGAAAGAGGCCTAGTGAAGGGTTGGAACTAAAGACAGGGACTACTAAAGGGACTCGGTCCCAAACCTCTTGAACGTAAGGACATTGCAAGAGGACATGATCAACTATCTCAGGCAAACCACAACGTTGACACGCATAATCTTGAATTACTTCCCTCGAACATAACAGCTCGTGCACGGGTAAAGCATCACTCATAGCCCGCCACACAAAGCTTTGGATCTTCAGAAGCGTTTTCAATTTCCATACATTCCTCAGCCAATTAAAGTTGACGACATGAGTTTGGTCCAGCACCCGAAGGCGAGAGTAACCGCTTTTACAAGTGTACTCATCATTCTTATTATAGAGCCAGACCAAAGTATCCCGTCGGGGAGAAGAACCCAACACCAATTTAGAAATATGCTCAGAACACTGAGGTAAAATCCCCGAAATTATAGACCAGTTCCATGCGCGAGGGGAAGCGGTAATCAGATCTGCTACACGCTGGTCATGGGTATCAGGATTAGGTGGGCCTATAGGTCATAGAGGGAAAGAGATAGATAGCCAATTATTCGACCAAATACGGACATCCCTACCGTCGCCAATAATCTAGTCGAGACCTAGCCGAAGGACCTCTCTCCCTACCAAAATGCAACGCCAACCATGAGACATAGAGGTCGGTGGACAAGACTCCACAAAGGAGGAAGAATAATGATAATACTTGCCCACAAGAATACGAGACATCATAGAATCTGGGAATTTTCAAATTCGACAAGCTAGCTTTGCCAGAAGTGATTCATTAAACGCTTCGACACCCCTAAAGCCTAAGCCACCAACAGCACGTGGCTGGGATAGGCGCTCCTCTGAACATCTTGTTTATCGTCCCACCAAAATCGAGTTAGCGCTGACTGAATACGCTTACAAAGCGACATCGGAAATTTGAAGCAAGGAATGCCATAATTGGGAATCGATGAAAGGAAAAACATAAGCATCACATGCTTCCCAACAGAAGACAAGAAACATGAGGATCAGCCTTGTGCCTTCTATTTAATCCGATCAACAATATACGCAAAGATATCTCGTTTACAACGCCCAAAGTGCTCAGGTAAACCGAGATATTTGCCATTCCTTGAAAATACGGAGAGCATTCTTCACCACTTGGCGATAAAAAGGCAGAGTCTTAGAGGGAAAGGTAATAGATGATTTAGTCAAATTAATATACTGGCCCGAGGCCTTCTCATAACTCTGGATTATCACATGTAGAGTGCGCACACATGCTAAATCTTATTGGCAGAAGAGCATCGTATCATCAGCAAAAAAGAGATGATTAATCGGAGGGATGGTCTTTGAAACTTTGATACCATGCAAGGTCCCGAACTGTTGTGCTCGCCGATAGAGGCCAGAGAGAACAAACAGACAAGGAGAAAGAGGGTCTCCCTGCCGAAAGCCTCTGGAAGGTAGAACATAACCCTGGGGGAACCATTTAAAAGAAATAAATATGAAACCGTGGTGACGCATTCCATAATCCAATTTATCCACACCCGATGAAAACCAAACTTCTCCAAAACACGGAGTAGAAACGTCCACTCAATCCGATCATACGCCTTACTCATATCCGTCTTTACCGCCATGGATCCTCGCTTGGTGGCTTTAGAATGACGAAGGCAGTGGAGAATCTTATGAGTAATGAGAACATTATCAGAGATCACCCGTCCTGGCACAAAGGCTGTTTGATTCTCAAAAACCAACCCAGGTAGGATAGAGTCACATTAGTAACGTTCAGAGCTAATTACCGCCCAATAAGAATGGTAGGAACCAGAGGAGAATCCATCTGGCCCAGGGGCCTTAGCAACATTAGTAGCAAAAGCAGCCAGCCGAATCTCCTCAACCGAGGGGATAACCGTTAACAAAGCATTATCTGCCTTAGAGACTGTCGGTAGGGAAACTTGCTCAATCATTGAGAAAACAACAACTCCATTGGAGGAAAAGATATTCTAGAAATAAGAGCAGATCGTGGCTGCAATGTCACGCTCTTTAAAGTGGACCGAGCCATTATCATCCTCAATGACAGAGATCCGATTTATAGTCCTCCGATTCCTCGTGGACGCATGAAATAAACTAGAGTTTCGATCACCATGTTGTAACCATAAGACACGACTACGTTCCTTCCAGAACTTATCAAGGGTTGATGTCACCTCTTGGATCTAGCAAGGATCCACTGAAAAGCTAGAGAGAAGCGAATCAAGCTTAGCTCGAGACTCAGCATTTAGCTTAAAACTATTAAAGTGTTGAGCCTTGGTCCACTTGATCAGTTCCAAATGACAAAAACCAAGGTTAGCGGAAACAGATGCACTTCCCTCGTGAGCCCAGACTTCAAAGACTAACTCAAATATCTCATCCTTTTCGCGCAACCATATATCAAACCGGAAAAGTTTACGATGAGTGATTCGCGTATTATCAAGGTAAGTGATAAGAGGTCGATGGTCAGACCCCTCAAAGCAGAGATATTCCGAATGCCCCGAAGGAAACATTTCTACCCAGGAATTATTAGAGAGAGACCTATCTAGCCGATCTGAACTAGATGATCATAGCATATTCCACACCACGAGAGAGTTACTAGAGTGGTTAACATCCCATAAACCATTGACCGAAATTTTTTTTTGAAATCAACAAAAGAACCCTCCCAGCGAGGAGGGTTGCCACGCTTCTCAGATTGGTGTAGGATATCATTAAAGTCACCCATGAGCAACCAAGATGACTCCATATCTGCCCCCAAAGCAAAGATAGCAGTCCACACTTGTATGCGATCCAGACGAGCCGACGCGCCATAAACGAAGGTAAGATGGAATGCGTTACAACAATACGATACTCTAGTATCAATATAGTTTGGTGTAGCAGAAAGCATCTCCAAATCAACATCATTACGCCAAAATAAGGCAAGTCCACCGCTGAGGCCCACAGGGGGGACCATGAATTTGTTATCGTATCCCATCCATTGAAAACTTGATAAACAAAATCATCTTTATTTTTCATCTCCATCGGAAACAAAATGTCCGGGAAGAGTTTCAATCTCAAATCCCTAAGTTGTCGAACTGTCAGGGAGTTTCTGAGACCCTGACAATTCCAACTTATTGTAATTATTGAAATGTGGATGGTTTCCGGGGAACCATCAAACCCTTACAATTTGAATCAAAAGACTAAGATTTCCTAGCATAAAGAACTACAGTAGACGTAAACGAATCGTCAGTACGAGGCAAAACTGGAGCAGAGGAAGAAGAAATAGAGAGCCCTAGCTTCTTCCGAGGGTGTGGTTGTGCACGAACAGCTCCCCTCTTCTTAGCCCCATCCAAAGCCACTTTCGTCTTTGAAGTCTTCCGCGGAGTAGTCCGCTTGCGGTGCCTTAGGAGCTTTAGGTGCTTTAGGCTGCTTCATGACCTTAGTCTTGGTCCCTTTCTGAGTCTTAGTCTCCTGTACTGTAGAAGATCCCACCTAAAATTGGAGATCAGTATCCAGATTTCACCATGAAGGATGTTCTCGCGGTGGTGGCTCATTAGAGACCTCAGTGCAGACCTTCCGTCAGACCTCACGAGCGTCTGAAGTCCCTAGTGGATCTGCCGCAAAATGGACACGCACTTCATGAAAATTAGATGAAGACAATTGTAGATTGGATTGCACTTTCTTCCCCGAACCAAGCTCTATATCAACCACAAAACCTGAATCCGAAAGGCATTCAAGCACCAAAGTACGTGGAGCCACAACAGGTGGCATAATACGCTCTAGCACTGGCCAGCGAGAGCGAACTGTGGTATAACCCTCAACATCATCCGCACCCGCAGTGCTAACTCCAGAAGGAGGTAGAGGAAGGCGCGACACTCGCGATTCTGGCGCAGGGCAATCAAGACGGAGATGGCGTGGAGCAGGCGGCGAACAGTGATGGCCAGAACAGACCTCAGAACGAGGTACAGGCTGAACAGCTTGCGATTAGGGCGCAACACGGCCAGTAACATCACCATGGCGAGGAGAAACAGAACGGTGACCATCCTCAAGGCGCCGAGGAGATTCGTTACGGCGGATATCATGTCTCCTGTCATGTCTTCTGGACTCATAGCGACGATGGTAGTAATCATGGTGACGTGGTGGTGTGTTACGGCGGTCCCTTGGAGGGGATGAATTGCGACGAGCATGTCGTGGGGAAGTATAGTCACGGAGAGGAGATCTAGGTGGAGAAGGCCTTCGTGGAGAATATATACGGCTAGTGGGAGAGCGCCGGTTATGAGCCTTATCACTCACCATGGCATACTCACGATGAGTAGTCGATCCGCCAGAATCAGTAGTCGGGCGCAGCTCATGAGATCGATAATGGCGGTGCTTCGAAGTCTCTAGCGTGGCCAGAGTGTTTTGTTGACTAGTGCCAAGTCCTTCTCGATCCTTTTGCTTGTAAACCGGATAATATTTTTGCTCATGGAGAAGAGAAAAACACGAGAACCAATGCTTCTCAAGATGTTCATAAACAAACTCCAAAGTGGTTTCCTCACGCGTCGAAAAGGTAAATTTTTTAGTCATAACTTACAGTTTTAAACCATTGATATTGACCCGAATGCGACTCTCCACCGGAATCGAATCAATATAGACTCCAAGAGCTTTCCCAATAGCTTTCAGAATGTCAACTTGAAAGTAATGCAACGGTAAATTCCGCACTCGAATCCAAAAAGGAATGAGAGAGAGAGAGAAAGGAGTCCAAAATGATAGGCTCCCACCGTTGAATAACTAACATCCAATGCTTGAAGTGATAAGGTGCATTACGCAACAGAGCTTATAAATCTTGTTCCGATGAGAAGTGGAAACTGAATTTATCTCCACCCAAGTCTTTACCAGTGACGGAGTTAGCAAGTCC
This sequence comes from Anastatica hierochuntica, assembly GCA_900406275.1. Taxonomy (NCBI): domain Eukaryota; kingdom Viridiplantae; phylum Streptophyta; class Magnoliopsida; order Brassicales; family Brassicaceae; genus Anastatica; species Anastatica hierochuntica. Next base: position 13,251 of record OVAN01006836.1, on the reverse strand, counting down.
CCACACTTGAGGAATATAGTTGATTAGAGTCTTTAGTTTTTGAACCTCCGGGTTAAGAGCGTGACCAGTTAGCGTTAAGCGATTTGCTTCAATAAGAGCAGTGGTATCCACCGAAGGAAGGCAAGTTGGTTGCTCACGAACCCAACATCAAGAGGAGGCAACACCTTTGCCTTTTTCTGCTTCCATAAAGCGACGAGACATTAGGACTGTCACCGTAGAAGATCAAATGTAGAATTGGTGGAGAAGTGACTACACTGATGTAGTAATTTAGGAGTGGCAACTACACCGATGTAGTATAAGGAAGAGAAAGACGATCACCACCGAAAGTGAACCCCAAGAAACCACCGAGAGTAACGAAACCACAGAGAGCAAGCTACACAGATGCAGTAACAACGACACCACCGAGAGCAAGCTACACAGATGTAGTAACAACAGCACCACCACCAAGAGTGACAAAGAAAGCAATGAGACAATGACGAGTCGAGAGAGGGGAGGGCAGAACGAGATTACTGATCAGTCGAGGGAGATCTCTGAGAGTCCACTGAGATTATTCCACGATCCAGCCATCATCATATAACTCATAGGTAAACTCAGGTAAACTATTCATTGTTCATATAACTCATAGGTAAACTATCTCTATTGTTTTTAACTTTTTTTTAGCACTCAGCAATTATTTTTATTTAGAAATTTATTATTTTAATTGTAGTTGCTAAATAAATTTGTCAACCACATTCAGATAATATTATTGATCGTGTATTACATAAACTATTGAAACTATTGGTATAGCTGCAAATGTTAGAACTACAAAATAATTACTACAGGAAAAAAGACCTAAATTTACCACAACCTTATCTTGGTACATACGCACACAATACTTTCAATATTTTATCCAACTTGGAGGACAAATTATCTATTTGAAACATTTACGTAGAAAACAATTGATAAGATAGAAAATAACTTTTTAAAAAAATAAAAGATAGGGCTAAGTTTGGCGGTTTGAGAGTTGAATAAAAACACAAGGAAGAGGAAGAAGTAGAGGAACAAAAAAAATCGCACGCCTCTCTCTCTCTCTCTCTCACATCAAAAATTCAGGATCCCACTTTAATATTTAAGAGGCTCCATTTCAAGTTTAACCTCCATTTGTATTAAATTTTCCTTCTGTTCAAGCATAATTTTTAGATCAATAGTTTTAAAATCACCGTGACAATAAAATTTGACGGTATAAGAGCATCTCCAAAAAGGAATTGCATTTTGAAGTTTCCAAAACTTCATATTTGAAGTTCAGAGATATTCTTCTCCAAAGCAATACTTTAAATTTAACTTCAAAAATATTTGTATTTTACATTGTGGTCTTTATATTTATCATAACTAATTTAAATTTATTAAACAGTTATGAATAACTAACACATCTACGGAGCTGTAATGTTCGCAGATGATGTAATGGTTTTCTTCGACGGAAAACTAGAGTCTCTGAAAGGTATTACTGAGGTGTTGGATGTTTTTGCGAGCTGGTCTGGTCTTCATTTAAACAGAAACAAAACCAAACTTTTCTTGGGTGGTCAGAGCCAAAGTGAATCCTCTCAGCTAGCCAGCTGTGGATTCAGTTTAGGCTCTCTTCCGATCAGGTATTTGGGTTTACCGCTCATGCACAGAAAGCTGAAGATATCGGAGTATGCACCACTGCTTGAGAAATTAAGAAAACAGTTCAAAGTATGGGCTTGCAAGACTTTATCTGCTGCGGGTAGGCTTCAGCTCATCAAGTCGGTAATTATGGGTATTCTGAATTTTTGGTTCTCATCCTTTATTTTACCTACCTCCTGCATCAAGAAAATTGAATCGCTGTGTTCTCGCTTCCTATGGTCTGGGGACATTCTTAACCATCGCAAAGCAAAAATTACGTGGAAAACAGTGTGTCTACCTAAAAGAGAAGGGGGTTTGGACCTCCGTGATCTACATTTATGGAATAAAAACCTCTGTCTCAAACTCGTGTGGATGTTATTTGCTATGAGTGGATCCCTATGGGTTGCTTGGCAAAAAGAGTACCATATAAAAAGTTTGAGCCTCTGGTCTTTGCAGGAGTCAAACGATGACTCATGGAGTTGGACTTCTATCTTACGTCTAAGAAACCTTGCCGAGACTTTCATTTGTTGTGACCTTGGCGACGGTAAGATTTGTAGCTTCTGGTTAGCGATGTGTGTGGACCTGAGGGTTGGAACATCCCCTTCCCTAAGTCTAATCAGGCTCTTGCTCTTCAGATATTTCTCACGACCATCCAACCTCCCTCGCATGCGGTTTATGAAGATAAATACCTTTGGGTTGTAAATGGAAAGAAGCTTAATCATTTCAGCGCCTCTACCACATGGGAAGCTATCATGCCAACCAGAGCTGAGAATGAGTGGTTTGATTGTGTCTGGTTCAAGGGAGCCACACCACGGAATGCTTTTATGATGTATGTTTCCACCTTGGACAGATTGCCTACAAGGTCAAGACTTATATCATGGGGTTTAAACATCTAGTCACATTGTTGTCTCTGCTCTGGTTATGAAGAAACTAGAGACCACCTGCTGTTAAGATGTGAATTTGCGGAGACAATATGGAACTTGGTTCAAGGAAGATTACGGATCAGGCAGCTGCTCTTCATGTCTTGGACATGCCTACTCTCGTGGATCAGAATCTCCTCACCAACAGCTCCATCAACGCTGCGTAAACTTGTAGCTCATGCGACTATCTATCATACTTGGAAGGAAAGAAATAACAGATTCCATAACCAGGTTTCACTTTCCCCTCAGCTTATCTTCAGGGACATAGACAGAGAAGTGCGTAATTCTATTTCCGCTAGAAGACACCGTCGTAAGTTTAGAGGGCTTATGGCTCTCTGGCTTTACTGATCTCGTCTGCCTGCTGATACTCTTCCTATCATCTACTGTCTCCCTTGTTTTTTTTTGTTTTTTTTGGAACAAGGTAGAAACTATATAGGTTAAAATTTTGTAAAAACCTAAACTCTCATTTTCTTAAATGATATTAACATTCATATAAAAAAAAACTAACACATCTACAAAATTATCACAACAATATTAATTAATGAGAAGTTACACTAAAATATTAAAATTTTACATAGAATTACAAAATTAAATATTAAATTATAAGAAAAATACCACATTATTCTATAAAATCATTTTCATAATGTTCCCATATATGATCTACTAGTGCATTTCGAAGTAAAAAATGACTCTTTATTTTTGCTAAAAAACTTAGATTATATCGATGATCTTAATACTCGTGAATACATTCAATCTGAACAAAAAAGAATCGTACGAAAAAGACTTCAAAAACGACACCAACAACAACAACAACCACCACCTTCAGTTACAAAAAAATTGTTTGGACAATAATTTGGTGAGTTTGGAGGTTCCAGATCAAATTTACCCGATTATTAGTGTTGTTTTAGTATTTAAATTTATGTAATAATTATGTATTCATGTAATTTTTTTAGTTTTTTCCTATTAAGTTTCTTTAATATAATATTGTTGTTGTACAAGTCTAGTTATAAAATATTTTTAGTCTTGTTTAAAATTTTTATTTAATTTTATGTGTAAAAATAACATTTATAAAAAATATTTAACAATTATGAGATACAAAATATTTAAGGATTAAAACGATAAACAACAAAACTTTTAAGAATAAAATGTATGACGTGTAATTGTAGGGACTAAAATGAAAATTAAAAACTATGAAACTTCAAATTTGAAGTTTTGAAGTTTCTTTTTGGAGAATAAAAATCTTCATATTTGAAGATTTAAAGAGTCTTTTGGAGATGCTCTAAGTACGGTTAAAAGGAAGCAAGAGAATAGTCTTGCAGCCAAGAAGGGGGTTTGATATCGGGTGTACGTAGGTTTAAAATCAAAAAATAATTTAGATACACTTTTGTTTACTCAATGTTATTTTAAAAAATTGGGGGATATATTTGGAACAAATTTATGGGTGTGATTGGTTAAACACATTAGGTTAAGAAGGTGTATTCAATCAATAATTTGAAGAAGTTTGTATTAAAATATGAAATCTTGTGTTCTTCAAACAAGAATTTTAAAAAGTATTTTGAAATTCAGTGTTATTACTTATTAGAGTAGTGATTTTAAAACATATCAAAATTTTTTTTCAACGATTTTAAAACATATCATCAAATCAACTGCTGTTGGAAAATTTAAGTGGTTTAATTTTGAGCGACTTTGAAGTGTTTTAGTAGAGTTTCTTTGTTAAAAATACAAAGTTCTAAACCATATAGTTCTAGGCGGGATGACAAAGAATTTTAAAAGCAAATCACCAAAATTTTTCTAATTCACCAAAACTTTTTCAAAACTCACTAAAAATTAAATCCTTGGTAATATTTAATCCAATACACTCTCTAAAATTTGGAGCCGGAAAAACATATTACGTTGAGTTACTCAATTCCTCTCCCTATTAAGTGAAAAATAAATTCAAGTTATTTTAGTTCATTATCCACCAATGTAGTGTTTTATCGTCCACTACTCACGGTTTAACAAATAAAAAGCCAAACTTCAAAATATAAACAAAAATGTTAAAAAATTACACAAATTTTACTTTATATTAAAATATTTTTTAAAATTGAAACAAAAAGAGTTGTTTTGAACATTTTTCTAATATTTCATGTAAAACACTTTTTTAATATGAAACGGAGTAGTGATAACATTTAATAAACAAGATTAAAGAATCAAGCCCTAATTTCGGTAATGATGTAATTATTAGGATTAGACATCCCATAATTGCACCTCCAATTCCAAATAACTTCGGCTTGATGACTCGTAGCTCTTTGTCAACGAGAACGAAATTATTACTGCACATAGTTACTTTGAAAATAATAAATGTTTAGGTCGACTCTTAAAATCAAGTTTCTCTCCCATGCACGTTGAAGAACAAAGTCAACAATGCTTCCCGACGCCGGCAGTTCTTTAGTTCACCGACGTCGCGGTATTATGTGTTTATTCTATTTTTTCCTCAGTCTTTATACGTCTCTTCCGTTTTATCTCCTCTCGTTCTTCATTTCTTTTTTCATGTTTCTCGGTTGGATGTGTAACTCTGCCGCTGTTGATGGTGTGAACCTATGCTGGTGTCGCCTTCGCGTTCTCTGGCTTTTGTCCCTGACTTGTAGCCCTTACCGACGCTCATAGTTGCTCTATACTCAGACATGAATTGCGACATCTGCAATATCTCCGGCTTACTGTATACCCAGATGTTCCGACGATCAGATCTGACTCTTTACAGACAACTGCTACCATCTTCGTCCCCGTGGACGATGAACTCCCTTCCATCGGGGGAGAATTTTTTTGAAATACTTCAACGATCTGGAGGCAGTTACTCCGGTCTCGCTAGATCTGTAAGTTTAAACGACAATGGAAACTACTATTTAACTACTATCTTCAGGCATCGACCTTCGGAGCAGTCAGACTCACACTTCAATTTATTATCCTTGTCGGCGGCTCTGCTCAAATCTGATGCTTCGGAGATTTGTGCTAACAGATCTAATCTTCTAAGGTGTGCTATGAAAAATCGATGTTAAAGGTATATGAGTCACCACTTTGCTCTTTAATATCTTATCTTATCTTTAGTGGCGTCTTCCCCATACCGAACTGTACCAGAAGACTTAGACATACCGCCGACGACAGTGCTCTCAATTTCAGCAAACCAGAAGTCGAGACCCAGCGATTCAACTTTGAGTCAACCAAAACTACTTGGTTCCAACACGGTTCTGTTAGATTATGAAGTTTTTGTCGGCTCTTAGTCTCTACTGCCTCGTCAAGTCTCGCTGAGCTCAACCCATTAGTTGCCGTAGTGAAGCCAGTCTGGTGGGAAAAGCCATTGTTTTCGTGCTCTTCACTGTTGAGTTTCGAAGGCTTGTTCCTGAAAAGCCCATCAAGAGAGGTTTATCTTTTGGGCTTAAAATGGCTTTATTATCTAATTGGTGCAATCTCTGGTGCTTCTTCTCCTACGTCGCCTACTCTGAGAGTTTGCTCTTCATTGCTCCATGTTCGACAAAGACACCTAACCAATCTTTTCATCGTGTACAACATTTACCTCTTCAACTAGGTTAGATATAATTCTCATGAGTTACCAAAGATCTCTATTTTGAATCCTTAGTCTTTCTGAATCGCTTCACGACGCATTGGTCTGAACCTTTCCCCTTCAACGGGTGTATCCTTGCTCTTGTCTCCCTCTGGTTTTGCAATACTACCAGCAACGAGGGATTCCAAGGAATGGGTTGATGTTGGCATGCCCTCTCCATTGATAAAGGAAGGGTTGAATTGGTTTATCCAATCAATCCATCAGATCCAGCCCGATAAAACCGTTCGATTCGATGGCATAAGTCAACTGGATGTTACTGAGATTGTAAATATTCACTTATATTTGCCTATCATGAGCAACCTGATAATGTTCTTCAACTTCAGTCCCGTAGATGTTATTTGTTTGAAAAAATCTAATAAAATTTCATCATGTCAGGACCATGAAAGATCGATTTTCGATTCTCCTCTTTTATAGAGAGAGGTACTTCGCTTTTGTTTCTTTTACAAAGAAGTCCCATAGACTTAGCCGCCATGGAGAAGTCTTATCAAATTTTATCATGTAAGGGCCAGGAAAGATCACTCCCACACTCATCCTCAATAGAGAACAAACAATTTCCACCAACTTCCCTCTCCATGAGAGGTGATCTTCAATCGATGTTTCAACGTCACAAGTCAAGATGACTTTGATGACTATTTTATCGTCATTTAAACAATCAAAAGTTTGCATCGAGTCTCTCTTAGATTGGATCGCCAATGGCATCTTCGATTTCAATCATAATGCATTATCAAACTTTCAGAATTTGTGTCTATATCTATCTTCTACAGTTGATGTTTTATATTTGAATCACCCTATTGGATTACACATCGTGGCTTGTTCGATGTTGCTTCTACCTTTGTATTTGATTAAATGTTGAATGAAAAAGTTGTGCACAAAAAAGGGAAAATTGGAAAAATAGGACACTTTGACCTTAAGTTTGTCCAAATAGGATTTTTGAAATTTTTGGCCATTTTTAACATGTATTACCCTTATTTAACGAAAAAATAGTAATTTAAATTTTTAAATTCAAAAAATATGGAAACTATTAGAAACATAAGTAAGACTATTTATGTATTTTTCCATAAAAAATAAATTGTTAAATCACATTTTATTTTATGTCCTAGCTGAGTATAGAATATTCATTATGGCCGTCTACTTAGTTTAGAAATCATATACGAAGTATTATACAATGATCTACCATTGGTATATAACGCAAACAAATTTTTTTCATATATTCTGAATTTGCTAGAGTTCGTTTGAGTGTATTCTGGTCATTTATCTTTGGTTTACCTACAACTAGAATATGTACTCTACAAATGACTTTTTGGTTTACCTTACGTGTTATAACCTATTCTGTCTATTACCAAATGTTACGCGTTATGAAAAATAGATTTTCCATCCACTACGCATTGTTTTACTCACAAAAAGAACAACAATTTGTGCAAAACTAAACTGTAAAAGACTAATCTAATCGTTACTCTACATATACAAATCAAATCAATACCCATACACATTGACTCTTTCATATGTAAATCCTAAAGAGAGTAAATCGTAAATCTATTATCGGCATACACAAATAATAAAACTAACATGCATACCAAAATCGATGTGTTTGAAATGACTAATCGACCCCTAGAACTAATAGAAATTGAGTTGAAGTACAAATCAAATCTTCAAAATTAGTGTTTTAAGAATCTAGAGGATGAAACACATACCACGATTTTGATGTAATTGGTATGAACAGGAGACGACGACGAAGAGCATAAGACGGGAGAAGACGAAGAGGTTGGAGAAGCGCCGACGAGAGAAGACGACGAAGAAGAAAACCAATGAAGATGACCATTGATAATAAAGAAGAAGTAGAAGCTTTACGACGGCAAAGAGAAATAAGATTTAACCGTTTGAAGAAGAAGACGACGAAGAAGAAGAAAACGCCATTGATGAACTTCACGAGGCAGCGCAAAGAATTCGCAACACTCACTTTTTTTTTTAACTCACTTTACTTTTCTTCTTCTTCTTCTTCTTTTACGTTTCTTTTTTTATATTCACTGTTTTTTTAAAATTGTATTAACAAAACAATTAACAAGTATTATATATTTTGATTAAGTCGTATTTAAATTAATTTAAAGATATAATTGTATGTTCATTAATTTAAATCTTAATAGGACACAAAATTTAGACAAAATCCTATTTAGACAAATATATGTTTAAAGTGTTCATTTTCCCATTTTTCTTTAAAAAAAGTGACAAGATACTTTGAAATACTACTAGTTTTTAATTGAATGATGTGAAGAAAAATGTTTTTAAACTAAATATTACTTGGGTGGTTTTCACATGAGAGAGTAAGGAGAAAAGAAAACAAAAGTGGGCTTTAAATATGGGGCCACAGTGTGGCAGTAGCAGGCGGAGAGAGGATAGGTCCCACAGAGCCCATGATCCCAAATTTTCCAAATAAAATGGAGACACTTTCTGTTTTTATCCGAAAGTCATCCTCACGCTTTGGATTATTATCTTATGAAACCTGATTTTTTTTTCTTTCTCATTATCGAAAAGAAAATTATTTAAAGGAAAAGTGAAGTGGTAATTTATATATTTGTTTTCTTCCTTCTGACAGAAAGATGAAAAAATGCAATATTCGGCAGTCGGCAAAGGTCCTCAAAATATAGATATATTTATGTAAAATATAGAATAATGCGGTAGGTATTTAAAATTTTTAAGTTATATCTTATTAATGTTTTCTCTTTCTGGATAAGTCGAATAAATCAAATGAAAATACTATCAGAATGAGGGACTAAAAATACGTTAGATCGATTAAAACGCTATCGTGCGAAAATTGTTTTAAGGTTGTAGAGACTTTTGCTTTATTCTAAAGTTTTGAAAGTTAATATTTTTTCAATCACAATTTAACTCTCCTAAAAACACTCAAAGCTCTTTAATTTTCTCACAGTTCAACTTCTCTTTAATCTCTTCAATTATTTGTTTTTTCGTACAACCAAGTTTACGTGACTTTTATTTTTTTTAAAGTCACAGCTTTAAAAATTTAAGTCTATATTTTTTCTAAAAAAATTTAACAGTAACAGCCAATTTTAAAAATCCTAAACAATCATCCTCAAATATCTTTTTTTTGTTACACAAAATGTTTTTGTTGATTTTTACCAAAAAAATACCATCTTGATGTTCATCCTGAATAAAAACTAATCACATGAATTAGAGCTAGGCAAAATACTCAGAATCTAAAACATCATTTTGACCCGACCAAAAAAATTCCGAACCCGAATTAATTTGTAAAAGTATTTCGTTGAACATATTTCAGGTATTGAATAATACCCGAATTTGAACGGATATCTAAAATTATGAAAATCATGAACCGGACCCAATCTCAAAAAATTGAAAAATCTAAAAATCTTCAATTAAATCTGAATCCAAAACTCAAAAATCCTGAAATACAAGAAAAAGAAAAAGCTCGAAAACACCGTAAAAAACTAGAAAGCCGAAAATATCCTAATCCATACCTAACCCGTAATAGTTTTGGATATACCCGATTTACTTTACTAAATCTGAGCCAAACAAATCCAACATGAATTATAAAAATACCCATGTGGTTCAGACCATTAACACATCTACATGTTGTGGAAACGAACTATCTTAATATGGTAACTTAAATTATACCGACTCAATGAAATAAGGGTGAATTTGGAGAAAATTCCTCCAAAAAACATTAATTAGTTTTCAATTCTCTCAAAAAATTAATAATATAATATTAGGGTATTTTACTAAAATGCTCTTATCTTATGAACATAAAAAAAGGAAAAAGGAATTTATTGAAGAGTAGTGGCTGTAATTTGAGGGTTGATTGGTGTTAAAACTGTAAGGATTTTATCATGTTTTAAAGTCTTTACGTGTGTTTTTAAAAAGTCTCATTAAAGAGACTTTTGAGTGGCTGTAAGATTATTTTCTTTTATTTAAAACAATTAAAAATACATATAGATAAACTCTTAATTTAAAATGAATTATGATTAAAAAATAGCAAAACTCTCAAATAATCGACCAATAACCAACTTTTTGTTAAAATTAAGAAACTTTCAAATAAAAGATAATTTAGCCAATAACACCTTTTCTTTTACTTTTGGTTTATAAATCTAACGATAATTTTTTTTGATGTTTTCTACAATATAATTATACTTTAACAAAAATATGCTTAACAGTTACAACTTCTACAGTTTTGTTAATAATCAAAATTTTATTATTACTAAAAGTAACCGTCGTATTCTCTACAGCCAAAAGTTTCTACAGCCAAAAGTCTTAAAAGTCTACAGCAGAAACCTACCGTCACAGTCTTTACCAATCAAGCCTTAGGTTTTTTGGAGAATTGAAATTGAACTAATGGTTTTGTAGATTATCTAGTGTAATTTCCCATAAAACAAATGGTAGTTAGGGCGAATAACCTACCCACTACATTATTTAAACCCCACAACTATTTTAAAATTTTTTTAAAATGATTTTATTATTTTCCTTCTATTTTTATTTTATTATTATTTCTAAAATTTGGGATTTTTTTGTAAAATTAATCCATTAATTTTTTCATCGCTCCTAAAAAATTAATTCATCAATCCCTCATGGTTTTATCTACAAATTGACCCTAAAATAAATTGTTATGAGTTCATATAAAAAAAATTGTTAGAACTTGGGAGTTTGAGCACACCCGGATCTAAAGGTTAGGATCAATTTCTTTATTATGTATTGGGCTCCTATATCTGATTTGGGTCTCAGTGGACAGTGGCCCATCCATTATTTACGTTGTGTCTAGGTGTTTTGATGTGCAGATCTAACTATTTTTATCTTGAAATGTCTTCTGGACAAGATTTATTTCAAAATTCACATGAGATCCACTCATTTTGTATCATAAAGTCCAGGGAAAAAAATAACAATGACAAGTTGAGCATAAACTATCTAATTTATAGCTTTTGTTATCGTGAAAATTAAGAATCGTTCCTAATCATCATACTCAAAATGCATAATAACTTCCATATATTTTAGCATTTAGGAGTTTCATCGTTAATTTAATTAAAAACGGCTATGTTTTAAAGGAAAAAAATATGGATTTTCTATAAACATTTGATATTATATTATTATGACAACATAACAAAAATTTATCTTAAGGGTGGACATATAATCCGAAACCTGAAAATCGAACCCGAACCGAAAACGACTAAAAAAAAAGGTTCAGTTCGATTTCGGGTCTAGAAAAATATCTCTTTGGTTTCTATTTGTCTGAAGTTCGGATTACGGTTCAGATCAGATTTAAATCTGGAACAGATCGAGTAACAGATCAACACTTTACATTACATACATTATACATACATACATACATACATGTAATATGTTTATTTTTGTGTATTGTATGCTTTACACCCTAATCCTAATCATAACCCTAATCCTAATTTATAGGTCGATTCCGCTTCCCAATTTATCACTTTTCTTGTCAACTCGAAACAAAAAATCTGGTATCTCTGAACCACTAAACTCACGACGAAAGCAACTCCATAGACATCGACAATCTGCAACTCCATCTACTATTTCAGCATCGTCAAGGAATCATCGTAGGTATGGATTCGTTTGATTCTGGGTTTTAGGGTTCACAACTTCAGATTTTGGAATTCATGTGTTTTCCTTTTAATAATAAATTTTTTCTAGGGTTTAGATTCTATAGTTTATGTGTGTGTCGTCTTGAATATTTTGGTTTTGGATAATCAATTTCAAAAAAATCAAAACTCTAAACAAGATTTCTCCAAAATGCCAATGTTCATTTGGGTTTATTCATATGTAAATCTATGTAGAAGATTTTTTGATAAATCAATTAATCAATGTAACTCTGTGATTTGAACTTCGTAAATGTTATATCTTTACTGTCAATATTTAATAATCATTATGTTATACTATAATTTTGTGTCTTAGTAGTTAATAACTTAGTATACTCAATACTCATTATGTTTCTTATGTAAATGAATTCTTCTTCACCTCAAGCAGAGAATGATGAGGATAGAAATGGTGATGGTTTAGAGGAAAATGAGGATGAATTTGGTACAACTAGTCTAGACACTACAACCAAAAGGAAGAATGTTCCTAGAAGTCCAGACAGCTCAGTTCCAAAGTCAAAGAAGAAATCTCATGCCTCAAGATCGTGGGTATGAAATCATTATACAAGAACCAAGGAGAATATGAACAAATGCACATGTAAATATCGTGGAAAACTTATGTATTATGCATCATCAAATGGACCTTATGTCTGAAGAATTATCTAGGAGTGTGCAAGTAACATAAGGTATGAAAGAAAAGTCTAGCTCAAACTCAACATATTTTCCAATCCTGAAGCTGATGGTAGTGGCATTGTTAGGCTTGCTAAGGTTTATGAATCAGTTTTTACAGAGGCCATGAATGAGATGTTGGTGCTAGGTGAATTGCCATTGTCCTTTGTAGAATGTTCAGCTCGAAGAAATTTTTGCACAAAAATCAACATGTACAAGCCTCATTCTCGGAGAACAGCCACGAGAGACATTATGGAGTTATATGTGTGAAGAAAAACAGAAATGAAGAAGATATTTGCTGCTAACAACCAAGAGGTCTCCTTGACAACTGATATGTGGGTTGCTCCTACAATATCTGCTAGCTACATGGTCATCACAACACACTACATTGATGCAAGATGGAAGCTAAGAAAGTTGATTCTGAGTTACAAGCATGTTCAAGATCACAGAGGACAAACAATTTGCAATGTGTTTCTTGAGTATATGATTGATTGAGGGATTAAAAAAGGTATTAACTAAACTGTTGATAATGTTACTGCTAACTATTCTGCTTGTAAGCTATTTTTGTGGAGGTTTTTGAATATGTAGGACTTGATTCATTAGTGTTAGGTGGTAAATATATGCATCTACGCTGTGCTCATATCATTAACTTAGAGATGGTCTTACAAAAATGGGTGCAATCATATGTGCTATAAAAAATAGTGTACAATATGTAAGAGCTTCTTCCAAGAGAGTGGAATCTTTTGAACATAAGGCTGAATCAGGAAAGATGACCAAAGGTACACTACAAGAAATAACGTCCATTGCGAGGAAGAATCTCGTCGCAATTTCC
>OVAN01006835.1:0-20593 GCA_900406275.1 Anastatica hierochuntica | reverse complement strand
ATATCATCGGGATTCTTCGTCTCGATGAGAAAGAGCATGTCCAGAGAAAAAGATTTCTTCAACTCTTTGAGGCGTCGAACTACCGGGTACTCTTTCAAACCCCGGTAGTTCCAGAAGGTTGTATTCATCCCGCCTCCGGTGGCTTCTGGCCCACCGTACCATCTCTATTAGGCTATGGCTGGTCCTCACTCAAACTGTAGCCACGGGAGGAACTTGCACCAGGTGTCGGAGGGAACCAGCTCCGTATCTCTTGCACCTCAGCATGTGAACGCCTCCGTTTCAGAAAGCTCTCATGTAGATCATCCGCATGGACCACGTGACGAAGGTCCCAATATCCTGCAGGCATCACATTAACAGGTGAGTTTACCTTACGCTTCTTGGATGCAGAAGAAGCATCTTGTGTGTACTGTGCTTCTGGTACATATGGTTGCTCTTGTGGATCCTCCGCAGGCTCTGATTGCTGCTCCGCCAAAGGTGGGTCATTATTACTCGGATCCTCATCATCATCGTCATCACTTGGAGCCGGTGGAGGCCCTAGACCCATCTGGCAATCAGCGGAATCGTGGGAGAGCATCCCACAAGTGCCACAGAAGTTACGGATTTTCTCATAGTGTAGATGCAAAGTCACCACTTCCTCACCAAATTGGAAGACCTTACGAGTGCGCAGCGGGTCTTCGATGTTCCAGTAGAGGCGGACTCTGACAAAGTTAGCTAGATGAGCGCCATCTCCATCAAAATCTGTCTTCATATAGTCGCCAATCTCTGATCCAATGTGAAGGACCATAGCAATCGTGAGAAACTAGATGGGTATACCTCGTATTTGAACCCAGAGTGGGACAAAATTGAGGTATTCATCGGAGAAAGTCGGAGTCCATCTCTCCATGGTACACAGCCAGTCATTAAACGACCATGGTCTGCGGCGAATGACAGAGAGCATCGCTTCTTCAGAGTCGAAGACATACTGGATCTTCCGGTTCTCGATGATTCTTCCAGTAACATCACCATTGACGCCCCACATGAGAGGCAAAGCATTCATCATAGATCTGATGGGTTGCTTCCGTGGATTCACAGGTTTGACGATGAGGCTGTGGCGGTTCTGGTCTGCCGCTTCTTCCACCAGTCGGAGGGGCACAATGACGATCGGGTCCGACTCACCCAGAGAGGCATGCTTCATCTTGTTTCGCAATTTTTCAAACATGATTAATAGAGAGAGGGGAAATTGATTGAACTTGTAGTATCTCTGGATCTTCACAGCATCATACCCCTTAAATAGCTTATTGGATTCGGCGGTTGTGGATGTAAAAACTACCGATTGGAAAGTAACCGCCGGAGCGGTTGAGGCGACTATAACTGCCGATCCGAAACCAACGCAATAACCAACCAGATGTGGTCGGAAAGAAAAGATCTCGAGTGAGATTAAACAGAGGAGAAGGCCGATCCATCTCTCACAGACGAATTGCCTCTCAAATCGTCGGTTAGGGTTCATCAGAGAAGAAAATCTTTTGGTTAACATATCTTTATTTTGAATTTTTCGAAACAAATAAAATTTTTCTAAATAGTCGAAAATTATTATAAAGTCTAAGTAGACAGTCTATCTTTATATAGTTCGTCTATGTATTCCAAATACGTAACTTTCATATAAGCCAACACAAATAAATTAAAAATTGAAAGTGGCTACTATATAAGTAAATAAGTAAATGAATGTGAAAATTAAGCTAATCCAACAATTTCTAAAATATGTAATCAACTAAAAAGGTAAAAACTATGTTTGAACTAAAACAATATATAGAATTACTATTTGAGATAGTATAAACAGTACGTCACCAGACTATTTTTAAATATTTCTAGAATCAGCGTATATAGAGTTGGCCAACCATTTGGGTCTTTAAAGATGCTTATAAGCTCCGCACAGTCTGTCTGGAAGGTCTGACAATCTATTCTTCGGTCATGTACTTTTGTCATCGCTCATAATAAAGCTTCCATTTCTGAGTGAAGTGATGTGAGACTCCGACGTTGGCCTTTTGCTCCCAGCAAGATTATCGTATTATCTCTATCTGTGCAGATCCACCCAAACCCAAAGGTGGGATCTGATTGTGTCCAGGAACCATCTATTCGACAGATTAAACCTGTCGATTGAGGTTCCACCGGTGGCTGTTCCTCGTCATTATGGACAAGAATTTGCGCTTCCTCCCAAGCTGCTAAATTTGTTTCATCATTCCTTTGGATCTCCTCTACATCCATTTGTACCCCTTGAAAAACTTTATGATTTCTTGCTTTCCATATTAGCCATAATAACCGTGGGAAAAGAGCATAACGAGACGAATCATGGGTTCTCAGAGGACTCCGCCAAAAAAGATAATCCATATTAGAGTAAATTGAGGTTGTTGGAAAAGTCTCCATCCTCTCTGGACGTTTGAAAGCGTCCCAAATACGCCTGACGGTGTTGCACTCGAAGAAAACATGATTAATTGTTTCCTCACATGAACCACACCATTTACAAGTTGTGTCGCATCCTATACCTCTATAAATGATTTCCGTAGTTACCGTCAAACTTCCTGTAATAATTTGCCAAATGAGATGTTGTATCTTCAGTGGGCATTTTATTTTCCATGTGAAAGCCTTTAAATCCTCCAGACCTAGGCCCCAACCATTATTATTGATCATAGTTATTTCCATAGCGTTTAGAATTTTGTAGCCCGACTTGACCGTATATTATCCCGATTTTGTATAATGCCAGACCAAGCCATCATGAGTGAAAGTTCGACTTGGATGAATTCCTTGAATCAATTCTAAAGGTCGACCGGCTTGGTTTTGATTTATTTTAAAAACACAATATTAATTATTATAAGATTTCTTTTGTTAAAATGTTCTCTTTTGTTTGATATTTTGTGACGATAGAAAAATTTTATGGTATTTTTGTTTGAACCTTTTGATAAAAGTTGTAATATATCAAATATTAAATTTATATATTTTTACGGTTTTCTTTTATTTTTGTCAAAATGTCTCATTTTTGTATGTTCATATTCATTTTTATTTTTTTGTCTTTTGTCTTTTGAGATAAAATTTTATTGCAAAATATCATTTGACTATCCGAACTTTATATAATTTTTTCTTTTATAATCTTTCAAATACTATATCCCACTTATAAATAATGGATTTGTATTTGACTATATACTTTAACTTTTCTCCTATTCTGTATAGTCTAACGGCAACTATACTTTCATTCCATCTATTTTCAATTATATACAAAGATAAAAGTTATTTGTTTTGCATGAACATAAAATTCGAGGAAAAGAAAATAAAAGATTCCAGAAAAGGATTTGTTCAAATCATAGAGAATATCAAGAAGAAAGACGATTCAATTTAATAATAATTTTAGAGAACTAAAAGCGTGAGAAGACCATGGGAAGACGCTATTTTCTACAAGAAAAGAATGGAAAAGAGAGAGCACGGAATAGTGTTTGATGATGTAGATAAATTTTTGGAGAAGTGAATTTGGTTTGTCCACCTGTCATTCTTAGAAATACACTTAAAATTCTTAGGAGTACAACTCTAAAGCCTTAGATACTAGAAAATTAGGTTAAATAACCCAAAACCCTCTATTATTTAAATATCTAATTAAAATCACATTCTCTCTCCTAATTTTTTTTCTATATTTCTCTAAAAATTTAAAGAAAAAATGTTTCTTGGTTATTTTGCAAATTAACTCTAGATAGTATTGATAGAGATATTGTACATACAAATTTAATTAGTTGAATGTCATACATGCTTTTGAATTCAAATGGAGTGTTATTGAGTGAAACCTTATATTACTATGTTTTCTTGGGAACTCATTATCTTAACTGTTGGATAATTTTCGAGTAATTTAAAGAGAATATTATCCTTAAAAGAATTAAGATAATGACAAAACTATTTCTAAAAGAATAGAGAGTTATCTAGTTCTAAGAAATAAGGAAAATAAATTTTGAAAAAGAAAATCATAAACATAAAAGAAATAGGAAAGTCTTAGAAAAGGAAAAATAGAACCTATAAATATGGTTGTTGAGTTGATGTTAAAAAAAAGGTTATTGAGCTAAGAGAGAATTAGAGAAAATTGTTTAGTTTTGAGAGATTTTCTAAACCTAATAGAGAGAGTTTTTCTTTATTTTTTGTCTTTAATCTCTTACGTTCTTATTGTGTTCTATCTACGACTTACGATCATGTTGGAACAAGTCGGACTTGTTAGAACAATATTTGGTATTGGAACTTGAGTTATATGTTTTGATTTTCGAAGAATACCCGAACCATGGGCGATTCAAAGGCAACGATCAAACCCAGAGAAATCGTGCCATCCACAACCCTTCTTTTTCAATCAATTCCCGAGAATCTGATCATGCAAGTTGGTGAGCAGGGCAACCCAAAACAGATTTGGGAAGCCATTAAGTCACATAATCTTGGAGCAGATGCGTGAAAGAGGGTTGTCTTCAAATCCTCATGTATGAATTCGATCGCCTACAGATGAAGGACATCGACTCCATCGATGTCTTCGCGGGAAAGCTATCCGAACTTGCTTCAAAATCAGCTTCTTTGGATCAATCTTTCAATGAACCAAAGCTGGTAAAGAAGTTTCTAAATGGCCTTGTAGCAAGTTTATACATATCATTGCTTCTCTCGAACAAGTTCTAGATTTGAACAAAACTAGCTTTGAAGATAATGTTGGGAGACTTAAAGTATATGAGGAGCGTATGCTTGATGAAGACACACAAGAGCCACAAGGAAACCTCCTATTTTCGAACACGGATAATACTAGTAGCCAAAATAGATTCGATAACTCAAGAGGTTGTGGAAGAGGAAGAGGACGAGGCAGAGGTGTTTCGTATCCTAAGGAGAGAAAGGGCAAGTCTCATATTGTTTGTTTTCGGCGCGATAAACCAGGTCATGTTGCCTCAGTTTGTCCAGACAAAAAACAAAACAATCAAGAGCTAAATAAGGTTGATACAGAACAAGCAGATGTAGCCTTATATATGCATGATATTGTCTATCTAAATGAAGAAAAGGTACTGTCAAAGAAGTTTGAGACAAAGAAAGGAGAAGATGGAATATGGTATTTGGATAATGGTGCTAGCAATCACATGACCGGGGTGAGGTCATTCTTCTCTGAGCTAAACGAAAAAATCAAAGGAAATGTGAAATTTGGCGATGGCTCATGTGTTAGCATTGATGGGAAGGGGTCGATTCTCTTTGAAGCGAAAACAAGAGAAAAAAACTCCTTACAGATATCTACTATATTCCAGAACTTAAGAGTAACATTCTAAGCCTTGGTCAAGCCGCTGAACAAAGATGTGATGTTGGGATGAGAAGTGATTACTTAACACTTAAGGACCCTAGTGGAAGATTACTAGTAAAGGTGTTAAGATCTCCTAATCGACTTTACAAAATCTGTCTCAAAGTTGGCAAACCAGCTTGTCTACAAGCAAAGATCGACGATGAGTCTTGGAGATGGCACACAAGACTTGAAAACATTAGCTTCAAAACCATAAATATCTATGGTAGTTTAAGAGATGGTACAAGGAGACCATATTGAAGTGGAGCGTATACCGGGTGAAGACCAACGCACATATATTCTAACTAAGGCCCTATAAAGAATCAAGTTCAAGGAAATGAAAAGCTTGATCGGAGTTCAAGATCTCTAAAAAGATGATTTGAAGCTTAAGGGGGGTGAATGTTGGATAATCTTCAAGTAACTTAAAGAGGAAGTTATCCTTAAAAGAATTAGGATAATGATGAAACTATTCCTAATAGAATTGTGAGTTATCTAATACTAAGAAATAAGGAAAATAAGTTTAGGAAAAGGAAATCCTAAACCTAAAGGAAATAAAAATGTCTTAAAAAAGAAAAACTAGGACCTATAAATATGGTTGTTGAGTTGTGACAAACCATAAGAGAGAATTAGAGAAAAGTGTTTAGTTTTGAGAGATTTTCTAAACCTAATAAAGAGAGTTATTCTTTATTCTTTGTCTTTGATCTCTTATGTTTTTATTGTGTTCTATCTAAGACTTACGATCCTATTGGAACGAGTCGGACCTATTCGAACAATATCAACAACTTTACAAACATCAATCATTGAATATATTTTGTCGCAAGGAAACTCTTTTAAGGAATTTTGTAAAGAAAAAAGGAACCCTGTTAAGGTTCAAATAAAATCAAAACGTTAGGTCGATTTTAATAATATGGAAACTCACAATAATTTTATAAAAAAATTGGTGAACAAATGTGTAAAACATGAAATTTGACTAATGTAAGAACTTTAGTATTTTGCCATTTTCATGTCGGGTATATAAAATTAGCTACCAAACACCACTCTTTGTAACTAGTTTACTACACTGATCTCACTTTAAAACTCCAGTTACGTTTTTTCTGTTTATTTTATAAACTCATGTATACAATCCATTTTGTTCGTTCTTTTATTTTCACTTTTGATGTACTCTGATTTCTTATGTTTTATCATGGTAAGAACGCCTTCCGGTGTAGCTCCTTCGGTAATATGATAAAAAAATATTCACCACTCACCTTTCGGAAGTAACGGAAAACATAATGCAAGCTATCTCTTTCATCAACAACAAAGGGCTTGGGAAAACCTCGGTTCATGGTTCTGTTTTTTGAAAACAAAGTTGATAAGTCGTCCGACAAAGAAACTTCTCGAATAATCTAATTTAAGTTGCAACATAGAAAATTCAAAACAAAAAATTACTTATTTTCATGAGATTGCTTAGACTATGATAAAAC
Source organism: Anastatica hierochuntica (assembly GCA_900406275.1). Classification (NCBI taxonomy): domain Eukaryota; kingdom Viridiplantae; phylum Streptophyta; class Magnoliopsida; order Brassicales; family Brassicaceae; genus Anastatica; species Anastatica hierochuntica. The sequence continues at coordinate 13,828 of OVAN01006835.1, read as the reverse complement.
AAAGGTAATCAACAAAGAGTAGGTTTGTTGTTGAATAAGCTTGAGTGACAAGTAACCAAGACCTTATCCGAGTTATGGGCAAAAAGGGAATTTACTTAGTTTCTAGGAGTTATCTAGAATAAGTTTGTTATGAGATTTCCTAGTAGTGTTAGGTTTTGGTTTAAATATAAATAGCCGAGTTATGGCAAACATAATCCTTTGTAAGGTTTTGAGATTGTGATAATAAGAGAGTTATTCTTAAAGTTTTGCGTGATCTTAAACTTACAATCGTGTGCTGCTTTCAACAATTGGTATCAGAGCTAACAAAAGCTTAAAAATCGACTTGTGATATAGCTATTCATCGTGTGAAGCAAAACAGAACAGAGAAGTTCAATCAGCTCTATTTTTCGAAAGTACAACACCTGCTGCTGGAGCCATCACACCCGCGGGTAATAACTCTAACGAAGGAGGAGCACCGACTTCAGTAAAGTGCCCTCTATTAAACGCAACCAACTACACCGTATGGGCCATTAAGATGAAAGTAGTATTGCGTGTACATGAAGTTTGGGAGGTTGTTGAAACTCAGATCGAGAATAGCAAGAAGAATAATATTGCAATGGCTTTACTATTTGAATCCATTCCCGAGTCATTAGTTCTTCAGGTGGGAGAGTTGAGCTCGGCAAAGCTGGTGTGGGATGCCATTAGAGCTAGGCATGTTTGAGCTGAGAGGGTGAAAGAAGCCAAACTACAAACTCTAATGGCAGAGTTTGATCGGCTCAAGATGAAGGAATCAGATAAAATTGACTATTTGGTGGGAAAATTTTCAGAGATTTCTTCAAAGGCTTCGACTTTAGGAGAAGAGATTGGTGAAACGAAGCTGGTGAAAAAGTTTCTTAAAAGCCTTCCGCGAAAGAAGTATATACATATTGTTGCTGCATTAGAACAAGTCCTCGACCTTAAAAATACAAGCTTTGAAGATGTAGTAGGAAGGATTAAAACCTATGAAGAACGAATTTGTGAAGATGAAGAGGGACATGATGATCAAAGCAAATTGCTGTATGCGCAGTCCTCTAATGGAGAAACGCATCAGAAGACTAATTCATATGGTGCACAACAAAGTAATAACTCGTATGGCTCACAACAGAACAACAATTCATATGGAGATGGGAGAAGTCAAGGAAGAGGCAGAGGGTTTTTTCGCGGAAGAGGGTGTGGACGAAGTGGACAAAACACAAGAGATACGTCTAGAATTACTTGCTATCGGTGTGATAAGCTTGGCCATTACGCATCCGATTGCCCTGACAGGCTATTAAAGCTTCAGGAGGCACAAGAAGTCGAGAATGATCAAACGCAGGAAGCCGAGGAGCTAATGCTAAATGAGGTAGTTTTCTTGAATGAAGAAAAGGTCATGCCAAGTAAATTTGAAGTTGATGATAGTTTGTGGTATCTAGACAACGGCGCGAGCAATCACATGAGTGGAAATAAAAGGTTTTTCTTGTTTATTGATGAAACGATCACCGGAAAAGTCAGGTTCGGTGATGACTCGAGAATAGATATTAAAGGGAAAGGAATGGTTGAGTTTGTTGATAGAAACGGGAGAATCAGAACTATGGCGGATGTGTATTTTATTCCAGACTTAAAAAGCAATATCATTAGTCTTGGACAAGCCACTGAATGCGGTTGCGACGTAAGAATGAAGGGAAATGAGCTAATAATGCTCGACAAAGAGGGTAAACTCATCACCAAGACTGTGAGGTCAAGGAGTAGACTTTATAAGGTCCGATTGGAGGTTAACAATGCAGTGTGTTTGGCCGCAGCAATAACAGATGAGTTTAGCACTTGGCACGCGCGATTGGGACACGTTAATATGGAGACAATAAAGTCAATGTGTCAAAGAAAGCTTGTACTTGGAATACCACAAATCAAAACTGAGAAGAGAATTTGTGGATCATGCTTAAGAGGAAAGCAAACAAGACAATCATTTCCGCAAGCAATTATGTTTCGTGCCAAAGTGAGTCTAGAACTTGTCCATGGTGACTTATGTGGTCCAATAACTCCATCTACAGCTGCTGGGAATAAGTATATCTTTGTACTTATTGATGATTTTTCAAGGTATATGTGGACCATATTGCTAAAAGAGAAGGGAGAAGCATTTGAAAATTTTCAACGGTTCAAGAACCTAGCTGAGAGAGAATCTGGAAACCGAATTCAAATCTTTCGCACCGATAGAGGAGGCGAATTTGTGTCGTATGAATTCAACACCTTCTGCGACAAGTCGGGAATCAAAAGACATCTTACGGCTCCCTATACTCCTCAGCAAATGGCGTTGTCGAGAGACGCAACCGGACTTTGATGGAGATGACTCGGACCATTATGAAACACATGAATGTTCCTAATTACTTATGGGGAGAAGCGGTGAGACATTCGACATATTTATTGAATCGCGTGGCTACACGAGTGGTGAATGATCATACACCATATGAACTGTTTCATTCGAAGAAACCAAATATCGAACACCTCCGTGTCTTTGGCTGCTTGGGATACACGAAGACAGACTCTGTTTTGTTGAGGAAACTTGATGACCGATCGAGATTGCTGGTTCATCTTGGTACTGAACCCGGAAGTAAGGCTTATAGAATGTATGATCCAAAGAATCGAAAAGTCATAGTTAGCAGAGAAGTAATTTTCGATGAGCAAAAAGGATGGAATTGGAGCTCTGTGTCTGAGAATAATATTGAAGATGACGGTTTTAAAATTGCAGTTGGAGTCTATGGTAATCATGGGATTTCTCAAACCGAGATGGTGGATATTCACGAGCAAAACTCATCGTCATCTTCTTCACCTTGCGAAACAGAGCATGAAAACCCTAACAATGGTTATTCTCGTGAAGTAGCTGATCATGACACAGTGAATGATGATGAGACTGTGTCTACTAACGGAGATAATGTGGAAGAAGTAGCTGATTCTCAGAATCAAAGTCAACCGGAAGTAAGAAGGTCAATGAGACAGATTCATAAACCGAAATACCTAGACGATTACTTGCTCGTTACGGAAGAAGCCGAGCTTCTGCTCTCAAGTATGGATGACGAACCAAGGTCCTTTGAAGAAGCTAAGATATCAAAGGAATGGAGAGCTGCGTGTGAGGACGAAATTTCGTCGATAACAAAGTTGAATTCATGGGATCTTATCGAGCTTCCGGCCGGAGCTAAACCGATAGGCTTAAAATGGGTTTTTAAGCTTAAGAAAAATTCGGATGGGACGATAAAAAAACACAAGGCTCGCTTGTCGCCAAAGGATACGTACAAAAACATGGTGTTGATTTCGAAGAAGTTTTCGCGCCCGTCGCACAAATTGAGACAATTCGTTTACTCATTAACCTTGCTGCTACTAATAACTGGGAGATTCATCATCTTGATGTGAAAACTGCATTCCTTCATGGGGAACTTAAAGAAACAGTGTTTGTTACACAACCCGAAGGTTATGAGCAAAAAGGACATGAAAACAAGGTTTATAAGCTTAAAAAGGCACTTTACGGACTAAGACAAGCATCCAGAGCATGGAGTGAGAAGCTAAACAACATTCTTAAAGGTTTTCGATTTGAAAAATGCATGAAGGAGCCATCGGTCTTTCGCAAAGAAATGGGAGGAGCTCTTTTACTTGTTGCAGTCTATGTTGATGACTTATTTGTCACAAGAACAAATATGGAGATTATAAACGAATTCAAGAAGGAGATGTCCACAAAGTTTGAGATGAGTGATCTCGGGCGTTTAATGTATTATCTTGGAATAGAAGTGAGTCAAGAGAGGGGAGTTGTGACTCTTAATCAAGCTCGTTACGCCATGAGAATTTTGGAAGAGGCTGGTATGAGCGAGTGTAATCCAGCCCAAGCACCGATGGAGCCTGGCATCAAACTTTCGCGGGCAGAAGAGGAGAGTGACATAGATGCCACGGACTTCAGAAAAATTATTGGATGTCTTCGTTATTTACTGCATACGAGACCTGATATGTCATTCTGTGTTGGTGTGCTAAGCAGATACATGCAGAGACCCAAGGAGTCACATGGAGTTGCTCTGAAACATTGCCTGAGGTACCTTCGTGGTACTATTACATTTGGATTAACTTTTAAGAGTTCAAGCATTGCAGAAAAGAGACTTGTTGGCTACAGTGACAGTAGTCACAATGTGGATCCGGATGACGGTAGAAGTACAATTAGACATGTATTCTACCTTGGTGATAGTCCTGTTACCTGGTGCTCTCAGAAGCAAGAGACTGTTGCGTTGTCATCTTGCGAAGCTGAGTTTATGGCTGGAACCGAGGCAGCTAGACAGGCGGTCTGGCTTCAGGATTTGCTTGGTGAGATCACGGGAATTCCTTGTAAGAAGATTGTTATTCGATTGGATAACAAGTCTGCAATAGCACTCACAAAAAATCTCATGTTTCATGGAAGAAGCAAACACATTCATACCCGGTTCCATTTCATAAGAGAGTGTGTCGAGAAAGGACTTATTGAAGTTGAGCATGTTCCAGGAAATCAACAGAAAGCTGATATTTTGACAAAGGCATTGGGAAGAGTCAAATTTCAGGAGATGAGAGAGTTAATGGGAATTCGAGGCTTGAGAAGAAATGGGTTCAAGCTTAAGGGGGAGATTGTTGAATAAGCTTGAGTGACAAGTAACCAAGACCTTATCCGAGTGACAAAAAGGGAATTTACTTATTTTCTAGGAGTTATCTAGAATAAGTTTGTTATGAGATTTCCTAGTAGTGTTAGGTTTTGGTTTAAATATAAATAGCCGAGTTATGGCAAACATAATCCTTTGTAAGGTTTTGAGATTGTGATAATAAGAGAGTTATTCTTAAAGTTTTGCGTGATCTTAAACTTACAATCGTGTGCTGCTTTCTACATTTGTTAGGTGGTTTTATTTAATGAAGAAATTATCATTCAACTAAGTAGAACAAACAAACGTTTACTTGTTTTGATGAGAGCTATATAAACATGGCTATGGTCCCTTGAGAATGAATCAATACGAACATGTTCCTGATTGAATTTTCTATGAACGAAGAGATTGTTGCAAAGTTGGTTGGTGTATTAAGCATCTCCAACTCCTTTCGTTTCAAACATGATGAATGGAGTTTTGAATGCAAAATGAAGGAGTATATGCAAATGGTTGATACTTCGTTGCAGGTGATCTTTTTCTCTAGAGATATATCCCACATATAAGTATAGCTCGCATAAATCCATTGTCGTGTTTATTTACTAGAGGGTGGAGAACAAAAGAAGCCGAGGGGGATAACACGACTATCTAAATTAACGCCGCAGCCAAAAATCTCTTCTTTTCAACCAATCTTTGTATAACAGTTTGTGAATTATATTAGTGTGACTATCAAGATGTTCGACCACATTGCCTTGGTGAAAACAGAAATCCCTTATGCAAAGTACTGAGAAATTAGTTTAGAGAAAGTACAGAATACATGTAAAAGACTAATCTTGAATTCATACTTTTTTTATATTCTTACTCTGATCTCCATGGTCCAAGAGAGAAGAGCGTTTGAAAAATGGTTTCTGAGGTTACACCAAAAACCTCAACAACCATTAGAGCAGGATGCTCATCCCATTGTGAAGTCATGCATGAAAGGATTTGAGCAGAGCTCAAGATGAAGGTTTTGTGACTGAGAAATTCCTATTTTCTTATTGATTCAACTTGGATTATATTAGGGTTTATATAGGAGAATACATAGCGAGATTTGTCGACATCTGTCAGAAGATTAGACAGGGGTTACAAATTCAAGAAGATGAGAATGATTTTGTATTGGGATTTGATTTTGATTCCTTTTTTCTGTGGTCACACCTTTCGTATGAGCTAAAACCATTTTTGTGATGGCTCTGTTTTTGTCTTGTTCTTGGCTTGAAGAAGAACATTGTATTGTTGTGACACTGTTTTGCTTGTTTTGTTTGTTGGGCTCAATTTGATTTGTCAAGCCTTTTCCTTTGTCCAAGTTTAGGCCCATCGTGTTCTCCTTCTCATTATTCAAAACTATTACGACATTGTTTGTTGTGTTGTTATCAGCCTCCCTCAAACTTGGCATGAGAAGCACATCAACACCAAGTTTGAATCTCATACTACAAAACAGTGTTGCTGGTAGAGGTTTCGTGAAGATTTCGGCCAATTGAAGGTGAGATGGTATATGGTTCACGACCAAAGATCCCAAAGCTACTCTTTCGCGGACATAGTGGTGTTGAGTCTCCAAGTGCTTCGTTCTAGAGTGAAAGGTTGGATTAGTGGTAAGGTGTACGACAGACAGATTATGGCAAAATAATTCCGGTTTTTCTGGTAAGGAGATTCCGAGCTCTCGAAGTAAAAAACTTACCCAGTTCAATTCAAAAGCAGTGTATAACATGACTATGTATTCAGCCTTGGTGGAGTGTTTAACGACTGTTTCCTGTTTCTTTGAAGACCAAGGATATGTGGTTTTGACAAAGAAAAGTGCAGTAGCCACAAGTGGATCATCTAGTGACCTTTCACTCTGCCTAATCACTATCACTACAAGATCAGAGCTTGCAGTCTGAAGTCTTGTAAAATAAAATTCCCATAGTAATTGTTCCTTTAATGTATGGGAGTATACATTTCAGGAGGAGAAAGTCTGACATCGTCGGGGGTGTGCATCTGTTGGCATACAAAATTGACGGCATATTAGATATCAAGACATGTGAGAGTTAAACATTGAAGCTTTCCGGCTAAGCTTCTGAAATAAGTTGGATTTTAGAAAGGTTCTTGTTGAGCTGAGACTTTATCCGGTTGTTGAGGCAATGGTGTATCAACGAGTACAATTTGTCATAGCAGCTATTGTGAGCAAATCCTCAATATATTTCTGTTGAGATAAGAACATACCTTCCTCATAGTATTAAGCATGTATTCCCTAGAAGTATCGGACCTTGCCAAGATCTTTCATATTGAATTTTTTGTTGAGTTCTTCAAGTAACTTTGGGAAGAGACTTGAGCTATTTCAAGTGATAGCCATATCGTCAACATATAGGAGTAAGATAATGATATCAGATCCTTGGAGACAGATAAATAGAGAGGGATCTCTCTGCTGCAAATGAAGACAAAATTTAGAAGAAAATAACTAAATTTGTTGGACCAAGCTCTTGGAGACTGTTTGAAATCGTAGAGTGATTTCTTAAGAAGACAAACATAATCTGGTTTGGCTCTATCTACGAATCCAGCCAGTTGAGTCATGAAGGCTACTTCAGTTAATTCACCATGAAGAAAGGCATTTTTAACGTCCTTTTGCTTGATTTCCCAGCCAAAAATTGTAGCCAAATGAAAGATGGCTCTAACAGTTGATGTCCGAATAACATGACTGTAGGTTTTAAGATAATCGATGCTCTCTTCTTGTAACAAGACTATTCTGGCTATGAATTTGGCCAAGCTACCATCTTCTTTTAGCTTGACACGGGACACCCACTTACTTCCGAGCACATTCATGTGTGGTTCATAAGGCACAAGATCCTAAGTATGTGTTTCAGTGCAATTGTCATATTCTTCAAACATAGCATCATTCCAACCTGGATCTTTTAAAGCTGCAGCAACAACGTTAGGCTCAAGATATGAGACTTTATGTGTTAGAAGTACACACCTTGTATTGGGCTTGAATATTCCCGCTTCACCCCTTGTTATCAAAGGATGTTGGTTTGTTGTTGTGACTGAAGAATCAGTTCTGATTTGTGTTGAAACAGGGGTCTGAGGTGTGACTGGAGCAGAGTTTGCTGGAGGTGTACGACTTGAACTACCTGAATTAATTGTCATGTGTGGTGGAGAGAGTGCATTGTTGCCTATAGAAGCGAGTTCAAAGCTCGTCGTACACTCATGATACACTCTCTCACTTACAATAGTTACATTCAGGTGATCTTCAGAGTGAAGACATAATGAGTTTGTTGTGGTTGTATCAGGTTGAGAAATCGGTGAACTGGCTGATTCTGGAGCAGGTAATGTCAAATTTGTAGTTTCAAGCACATGCATAGGATGTTCAGGTAGAATCAAAGGTTGAGCTTGCGGCATTTGCGGTATTTTTGGAAGTGGAGCCAATGCCTCATGTGCGTCGATCATTTGGGCTGCCGGATCTTGGACTCGATCTCCTGTCTCCACGTCCGCCTACTAATCGACGCTTGTGATGTTATCGAGCACTGGTGGTGGCATGTTGTCACCCTTATTGTCTTTGTTTTCTCCGGACATGATATTCTGAAATCACCAAAGAAAACGAACAGGTGAAAGGGGAAAAACTGAATATAGATTTACCTGAGGTTCGATTGTGGAATTTGGATGTAGCGAAGCGGAATTCTCCCTCCTTCTATCGCCAATTGATGTATCTCAAAATCCTACTTCGAACCGAGGTGTACAATTTGCAATATAAATGTTCGAAAATGTAGTGATTTTATTGAATGAATCGTGTGTACAATGTAATACAATGAAAGAGCTTGTTTTATTGTCAAAAGTGTGGAAAATCGATCCCTCCTTCTTAGCGACCTCCTTTCTCCCTTTATAGCTGTCGACCAAATCGTAACTATTGCTAGATATTCTCCCGGGAAATCTTCTTTTGTCAATGTGTAGATTAATGATCTTTGATTTCGTTGACTATATTGCTGACTTCTGAGATATGAGCCTTCCCTCCTTTTGTGGCACATACATCTCATGTACCCCCTTCTATTCCATTATGGGCTTTTGCGGCTCATCTTCCATTCCCGGTTCGATGTTCTGATTATTCAAACCGGATTTGGTAGGGTGGAATCCACCTTCATCACCATAATATTATTTAGTATGCTATATTCTACCGCGAGCATTAATAGAGATTATATTGTAACATTTTCTCTGCCTTTATGTGTCGAGCATTTTTTTATCTGAGATTGCAAGTATATAATATCTGACGATCAGAAACACTATTTCAGTATACTTTAAAGAGGTGATTTACTAACTTCGCAAATTATCACGCGATCTTCGTACTTTTTTCAATTCCAGAAAATCATTTCTCATAAGGTCATCCGTCATAATATACTTCCACACAAGCACGTTTAACTGTGGATTCTCTTAAGACAAATATGATTGAAAGGAAAAATGCACTTTGGAATATAAGTAGCCAAAATAATTCTTTTATTTTCTCTTCAAACACTACTATGTCACAATAAATAGGGGTATCACACTCACATCCACTTAAAGAACGCACCATCCTCGTTGCCTACAAGGATCTCACCCCGGTGGTGTGAGGTTATAACTACACACTCATCTGGGTTCAGCTCTGATACTAAATTTTAACGCCTTTGTATGCATCTCTCATGTGCCTCGACGCCTCTCAGCTCTGATACCAAATCTTTCGACGGACTAGAGTGCTACTTGGGAAGGCTTTAAAGAGTTGATGCATTGTCCCTACAAATCACCACGCAATCTTTTGTCTTGTTTTTTTTTACTCGCACAATTCTGAAAATTACTTCCCTGAAGTCAACTATGCTACTATTGCTCCAGCACAAACACATTTAACTGTGAAATTCTCTCAAAAAAAATAATTAAAAAGATAAGTGCACTTTGATAATATAAATAGCTAATCAATTTTTTTAAATCCTCTTCAAACACTACTATGTATTCATAAATCGAGGTACCATAATCATCCCCATTTACAGAGAGTAACGTCTTCGTTACTCACCAAGATCTCACTTCTGATTGTGTGACTCCATGACTCTATAATCATCTATGTTCGACTGTGATACCAAATTGTAACACCTCTGTTTGTCCCTTTTTTGTGCGCCTCGACGCTTCTCTCTACCCTCGGGTTTACTCTGTCCGACGGTCGAAAGCGCTACTTTTGATACTTTAAATAGTTAATTTACTGTTTGTACAAATCATCACGCGATCTTTCCTTGTGTTTTGTTCTCGGAAGATCACCTATCTAGTACTACTCCAGCAAAATACGCTTAAGTATAGAGTTTTTTTGACAAATGACCAAAAAATTAAGTGTACTTTGAAAATATAATAACCAAATTAATTCTATACTCTTTTAAAACACTATTATATCTCTATTTTTTTGTCGGCAAACCGGACCACAACGGGCCGGTCAGGTGGCCCTAACCCTATTACCGAGATTTTTCCCCTCACATACGAGGGGTATGGATCACAACGGGCCGATCCAATAGCCCATATCCCCTCATACACGCATATTTGCGCGACCGGAGGTTCGAACTCGGGACTTCCGAATTTCGTGAGATGGCGCTCGGCCACTAGGCCACCAACCCTACTCACACTATTATATCTCTATAAATCGAGATATCACATGCATCATAACAAAAATGAATTTCATAAAAAAAAATATACATGTCAAACGAAAATGATTTCAAATTTTGTAAATACCTAACAAAACTCAAGAGAAATCTCCCTAGGTAATATTATTATTAGTAAAAGATTAGGAGACTTATCAAAAAAAAANAATTAAAAAAAAAAAAAAAAAAAAAAAAATTAGGAGACAGAGGCAAAGAAGTCAACACGTGCATTGTCGTAAAACCAGCACATGTGAGCTTTGGGATTCTGTAAACAAAAAAGACACCTTTGTCGACTCATTCATATTTCATTTAATTAATTAATTATTTTTGTATGGAACAATTAAAGGACCAAGTTAAAAAGAAGATGAATCACGTCAACATCAATGAAAAAAAATATTATTTAAGTATATGATCTATTTTTTTTTTTAATTTAAAATCTATGAAATTTTTGTTATAACATTTCAAAATTTGGTTCTATATATTTTCTCTCTTCTCTTAAGTTAAAATCCTAAAAATACTATTATTGGAAGTTTCTCGACATGGGTTTTCCAAAAAAATATTAATAAAAAATTAAAAGTTGAATAAAGAGCCTCTCCACTCCACAAGAGACTATAATATCTTCTTTAAGATGTTTTAGTTTTTTGTGAAGAGACTCACATTTTAGTTATCATCATTTAATTGGTTTACTCCATTTTTAATTTTAAAATTTTAGTTATGTAAAATATTAATAAAATAATATTGAAAAATTCATTCTAAAAAATTCACCAATAATGATGCTCTAACAATCCTTTTTATTACATTAGTAACATTTTTAACTTAGTAAAAATAAAATGTAAATACACAAAATGTTGATTTTTCACATTAAACATATTTAAAATTTTTAAAAGCGGATATAAATTTTTAAATAGTATAATATGGTCATATTCTATAGAACTAATATTATTTTAATAATAGTAATATTATTCCTACGAAATAAAAAAGGTTTTATATTGCAAATGAAAATAAAATGAAATTAAAATTACCAACAATATATATCAATAATAAAATTTGAAAGCCCTCTTAATAACGGAAGTCATAAACCATACTAAACAACTAAAAGTCCAAAAATACTACAAACCATATGACACAAACGCAAAAAATAGAATGACTTTTTTTATAAACAAACTATTTATATGGCTATAGAAAACTAATAACATTAAACATCAACAGAAAAGATAAATAAAATTTAAGTTAACATCAATATTAGATACACTTGTAATTGAAAATTAAATAAAAAGTGTAATACATTACGGGTAGTGATAAAAATTGACAATTTTTTAAAAAAGATTTGGTTTGGAAATTTGTAGGTTGGAAAACAATTGAAAATATTGGTCAAAAAAATATTAATACTTTTTAAAAAGAATAGCTAACTTGTGTACCAAAGAGAAGGTACTTAGTAAGTTAAAAGTTGGTTATAAATAAATTCACAATTAATGTGAATTGTTGTTCATAATGCAAACATAAAGGAAAAGTTACGAGGAAGATTAATAAGTATCAAAAGTTTGGTTTTTGTATGTGAGGATGCATTTAAAAATTAATGAAATAAGTAAAAAAAATATTAATGTTAAAAAGAAATTAATATTATACAGTTAAGTAAAACGTAATATGATTTTAAATTTTATTGGAAAATATATATATATGTATCCGATTTTAATAATTCAAGTTATGACATATGAGATAAAACAATAGTTTTATGTGTAATCGAAAGTTAATAAACAGTTTTTTAAACAAAAAATAAAATAAAAAGAGAGAAAATTGTAATGAGGAGTGAGAAAATGAAAAAAACAAAAAGAGAGATGGAGAGAGTATGAGTTTGGGTATTGTAGAATTTTTGTATGGGTGAATAATAACATTTTTTGAAGGAGAATTAAAAACTAATTAATGGATTTTTTGGTATATCTATTACAATTTCCCTAAAAAGAATCATCTTAAAATCATTTTAAAAATGATTTAAACCTATATTATTGTATGATTAGCCAAATACCATAAAATCTATTAATAAAAAATAGTATGTAGTTTCAACTAATTCAAAACTCATGCACACTTTGCTATCAATGCCCAAATTTCATCTAGTCATATGAATATACTTGCAAGGATTTGAATCTTGCTTCTTTTTTTTTTATAAATAAGATACATATTTGTTTTTTTTTTCAACCCAAAACACATTCATTCCTTGCATCTTACTTATAGATTGTAGAATATGTTGAATTTAATTTTGCAACAAAAAAATGTAGATATTTTTCGTATATCGTAATTTTAATTTTTCAAAATGAATACATATTAATTAAATAGTATCAAACCATTGTTATTTTAATATAATGACTAGATTTTCGGATAACACGATTGTTTTAACTAGCATTAAAAAACTAACAATAAGAAACCATAAAGAAAATTGAAACTGATGTTAACTTCTATTTTGTCAAACATTTTTTTATAAATTAAAAAGATCGCTAATCTAAACCGAAACCATATTGTTTACATACACAAACACATATGATCTCTTCTTACACTATTGAAATTAATTTCTAAATAAATCATAAATAAACCTCTATAAATTAATAATGCTGAAACCCTGAAAATTTATTAGTTTATAGAGATATTATATAATCTATAAATTAACAATTAGTAAGTTATATAGAGAGATTTAATTTCTTAGCATAGTTTTTAAAATCTTCAAATACCATTATACCAAGTATTTAAATAAATATGTATGCGAAAATAACATGTATAAATTTAAAATTATGATTAAATATTTTTCGATTATCACATCAAAAATAGATGTTAATAAAAAATTGGATTACAAATTAAAAATAAAACATATTCGTAAATTAAAATTTAAATACCATTATTTTGTTATGAATAATCATGTCAATAATATATTGTTATACATTGTATGCTTAAAATTTATTATAACTTTTAAAATTCGTTAAAAATTGGAAAACTAAATTTCAAAGACATTCACAAAAAATTGTGCAATAAATAAAATTAGACAATATTATAAAAGGGCTTTAAAAATTATAAACAATATTATAATCAAATTTTAGTATATCATATTATCTATTATTATACATAAATTTATATAATTATTAATTTATAATACTATTGGGACTATATATTTACAAAGGAGTTTAAAAATCTATTATCTTATGATTTTATCGAAATCTGTCAAATTTTACATAGACCTAATTTAAGACCGACAAAATTTATTAATTTTAATGACTATTAATTTATAGAGAATTCATTTATATGAGATTCTACTGTACTTGTAAAATAAACTCGAATGTGCAAACTTAATTTATAACATAAATTAGAAAATATATCTAACTAATAAAAAGTAGCTATTCTAGGCCAAAGAAGCTATCCACATCATCTCCTTACAACAACCCTTTCCCTTGCTGCCACGCCAGCTACAAACTGCCCGTTGTTTCACCAACAGACGCCTTGCCATTTTTTTAATCGAAACATAGAAGACCTAAGGATAATTGTTTTGAATTATTTGTATTTGATGAA
>OVAN01006834.1:0-20595 GCA_900406275.1 Anastatica hierochuntica | reverse complement strand
GGAAACCAAGATATCAACCTACTACTGGACGTACATGTGTACCATTTCAGCAGATTTTGTACTTGCCAATCACGGACAGACTAAAGCGTCTATATCTTTCTGAGAAGACAGCGGTTGCCATGAGATGGCATGTACAACATACAACTGAAGATGGAGAGATTAGACATCCGTCTGATGCGAAAGCATGGAAACACTTTCAAACGGTATATCCTAATTTCGCTAACGAGTGTAGAAATGTGTATCTTGGTTTGTGTACAGATGGGTTTAATCCATTCGGTATGTCTGGTAGAAACTACTCATTATGGCCTGTCATCTTTACGCCCTACAATCTTCCACCGGAACTGTGCATGCAGAGCGAATTTTTGTTCATGAGCATTCTAGTGCCTGGTCCTAAGCACCCAAAGAAATCGTTAGACGTTTTCCTTGAACCTCTTATCCATGAGTTGCAGCATTTGTGGTATGCAGGAGTACGTACATTTGACCAATCAGAACAGCGGAATTTTAAGATGTGTGTGGTCCTTATGTGGACCATAAGTGACTTTCCCCCATTCGGTATGCTATCTGGTTGGAAAACTCATGGAAGGTTATCATGTCCTTATTATGCACATCAATCAGGTGCATTTCAATTGAAGCATGGACGTCATACATGTTGACCCATCTGCACGAGAGCTTGAGGATGTACAGTCAAGTGACAATAAAGACACTATGGTTGAATTAGACGATGATGTTGATGATGATGAGGATGAAGGATCTGACGACGAAGATAATTCCATTTATGTATCTGATGATAATGAGGATGGATCTGATGATAATGAAGTAGGATCTGATGATTGATATGATGTATAATATATTTTCTTTAAAAGTTTGTTATAATAAAGATTGAAAAATAATAAGACAGATCATTTCAAATATTTGTTATTTTTTATAATAATGAAGAATAATGAAATAAATTCAAAACATATATTGAAATGTGTTGCATGTTAACTATAACTGGTATTTTTTTAAATAATATTTTTTTCAATTGAAAACATTAACTGGAATTATTTGATACTTTACCAAAAAACCTTAAGAACAAAACTGGGTTTTTTTAAATTATTTTTAAATTATTTGCGAGTAAATTACAAGGAACACTTACAAATCAGTCGCAAATTTGCGAGTGATTTGCGAGTGTTCCTCGTAATTTACTCGCAAATTTGCGAGTGATTTGCGAGTTTTCCTGGCAATTTACTCGCAAATTTATCCTTTATCCTAAACCCTAAACTTTATACCCTATACCCCAATAGGAGTATTAGTAATCATAATTCGGCAATCAAATGACATTTTCCAAAAAATTCTTTTAAAAATTTTATTACAAATTAACTGTTTCTGTTTTTATATTTTGTAAATAAACGAAACCTTTCTTGTAGATATTCTTCTAAATGCGTGTAATACAATTTAAATTATAAGACCTTTCTTATAATAACGAAGAATATTGTTTTCAATTAAAAAAATTAATTGGAATTATTTGATACTTTACCGAAAAACCTTAAGATCAAAACTGGGTTTTTTAAAATTAATTAAAAATTTGTGAATAAATTGCGAGGAACACTCGCAAATCAGTCGCAAATTTGCGACTGATTAGCGAGTGTTCCTCGTAATTTACTCGTAAATTTACCCGAAACCTTATACCCGAATTGGAGTATTAGTAATCCTAATTAGGCTATCATATGACATTTTCCAAAAATTTGTTTTAAAAATTTTATTACAATTTAACCATTTTTCTTTTTACGTCTTGGAAATAAATGGAATATTTGTTATAGTTATATATTCTTTGATATTCGTAGTATTAAATTTTATGAGAATTTAAAATATTAATTTTAAGTATTTGATTCTTACTGAAAAAACCTTAAGACGAAGACGGGATTTAAAACATTTTCTGTGAAAACCAAAACTGGATATTTGGTTTTTTAATAAGTTTTCAAAATTTGCGAGTGATTTGCGAGTGACCCTCGCAAATCACTCGCAAATTTTGGACACCAAAGTGAATTTTATTGGCGGTTTTCCTAAAAAATTGCGAGTGTTTTGCGACTAATTTAAATCGCAAATCAGTCGTAATTCACTCGTAAAATGTTGCGTTTTCCCCAGAATTTGCGAGGGAATTGCGAGGGATACTCGCAATTCCCTCACAAATAGTTGGAAAAACGCAACAATTTGCGACCAACTTGCTATCGATTTTCGAGTGCATTTAAAGNTCCCCCCCCCCCCCAACTTCTCTAATTTCACACACAACTCACAATCTCACTAAAAAAACTCTCCAAACTCTCTCTACAACCTCTCCAACAACAAAAAAAAAAAGTTAGCTTTCTATCTTCATTTATTTATTTTATTTTTACTTAGTTAGTATTTAGTTAGGTTATTAGATTGGATGCCTAAGGAATTTAGTTAGGTTAGGTAAATGGGTATTAGATACAAAATTGCATATTTTAATTTTAACAATGTTAATAGAATGATTATTTGTTAAATTCATATTAAATTAAATAAATAATTTTTAAAATTATTAAAAAATGTTAAAAATCATTAAAACTATAAAAAATTGTTAAAAATCATTAAAATTTGTTATTAAGTTTAAAA
Source organism: Anastatica hierochuntica (assembly GCA_900406275.1). NCBI lineage: Eukaryota > Viridiplantae > Streptophyta > Magnoliopsida > Brassicales > Brassicaceae > Anastatica > Anastatica hierochuntica. Next base: position 17,985 of record OVAN01006834.1, on the reverse strand, counting down.
TATATTTTTCCAAACTATAGATGGAGCTGAACTCCTATTAGGCTTATCTACAGCAGACACAGAGGTCTACGCCTGGTTCGAGTTCGGGACCTATCCCGAACTCCTTCCCATCTACCAGATTTCCTCCGCAGCCCCGAGTCTTCACACCAGGCCCCACCTGATCCGACGCCACCAGGAGCGCCAATTACGCTCGACGTTCTACTTCATAGCCTGGGTCGGGCTATTTTGTCAATGTTTGACTCTAAGCGATTTGTCGGGACACTTTGGTAAGTGCAAATATTTATTTATTTTAATTTGGTTTTTTATATATATGTTTTCGCTAAGCATTTAATTTTTTTTAGGTTCGGCGACGATGGATGCGTCGCAAAATCTATTCGTAAGATTTTCGAGCGGCACTACACATCGTCGTATACTAGCTGGAGAAAGACTCTGTGTGTCGCTGTCAATGAGTGGTTCATCTCTTTTGCGGTAATTTTTTTTATTTTCATACTTTAAAGTAATTAATTTTTTATTTATTAATTTCTTTTTTTTCAGCAAACATACAACTGGGATTACTCTCAGACGGTGAGGGACCGAGATGAATTCGAGACAAAAGTCAAGGTGCGGCTCTCGGATCAAGTTCGCCGTTGGAAGCGGAATTGGCTGCAAAACCCCAAGCTCGCGAAGCCCGGATGGATGGACCTCGCCGTTTGGGCCGGACTAGTCGCACATTGGACAGTGGACCCGCACAAGGCGAAGAGCGACCGCTGTATTACGGCCCGGAAGAATCCGGAGACACAGAAGAATGATGCGACCCACCGGGCCAGACAACACTCATTCAGGGCTAAAGGCCGTATAATTGTAAGTCAATTTTTTTTATTAATTAGTTTATAAATAATTAATTAGTATATTACTTATTAATTAGTATATTAATTAGTATATTAAATAATAATTTTAATTATTATTTATTATATTAATTAGTATATTACCTAATTAGTATAATTAATAATTAGTATATTAATTAGTACTTAATTATTAAATTTCAAAAAGGTAGTTTTAATTACTGAATTTGAAAAAAAATAGGTCGAGGCTACGCAGTCCGAGACAGTCGATTTATAGGCTGTTCTACAAGAGACGAAGCAGAGGACCGACTAGACATGGATCGATGCGAAGTCCGAGCGTCTCTACAACGAGGTCGCCACGAAGATTGATTCAGCCGAGATCGAGATGTCGATGGACAACCCAGATAGCTCGGTCCAATCTACGGGTCTATCGCAGTTCGAGAAGAACAAAATTTTCGCCCACGTTAGTATTTTTATAATATTTAATAAAAAATAATACGTACAATTTGTAAAAAATAATACGAACAATTTGTTTTTTAATATTTAATAAAAAATAATACGAACAAGTTGTCTTTATTTATTTTATTTTATAGACCGATCCCCGGTCGAAAGGCCGGATCTTTGGCGTTGGTTCCCTCCACTCGGAGGCATCTTCAGTTGCGTCCGCTGTTCAGATTCCTATCCGCAGCACCCAATTCGAGCATCAGGCGGAGCTGCAGCATACGAAATCTGTGTTAGCGAGGATGCAGAATGAGTTGCCCGTCGTCAAACAGCAGATAGAGACTTATTCTATGATGTTTAATTATATGTCGAATATAGACCCTGGATTCACTGCATGGTTTCAGCAGCAACAACAGGAGTATGAGCAACAAGACCAGCAGCAGGAGCAACCGCAGAACCAATATTAGATTTAGGTTTTATTTTAACTTGGTTTTGTAAACGTTTAAAAATATTTCAAATATTTCAGATGTGTTTTTTAATTTTCCTTTTAAATTTATAAAATGTTTTCAATTTTAAAAATTTATTTATTTCATATATTTTTTTTTAAAAAAAAGTTAAAAATTTGCTTGGAAATTGAGAGTGATCACTCGCATATTCCTAGCAAAATTTTGCTACGAATTTGCGAGTGATCACTCGCAATTTCCAAGCAAAATTTGCTAGAAAACGGGTTTCTCGCAAATTTGTAGCAAAATTTGCAACGAAACTTAGCTTTCGCAAATTCCTAGCAAAATTTGTTAGGAAATTGCGACTGATCACTAGCAAATTCCTAGAAAAATTTTGCTTGGAATTTGCGAGTGATCACTCGCAAATCACTCGCAATTTTTTGCTTCTGTTTTGTAATCGCAGTTTACTCGCAAATAAACAGTCGCAAATTACTCGCAAAATTGCTAGGAACTAGCGAGTATATATGGTACTCGCAAATTTACGAGTAAACTGCGAGTAAAATTCATTTGTGAGAAGCCATTTGCGACCGGAATATTTTACTCGCAAGTTCCTCGCAAATCGTGATTTGCGAGGAACTTGCTAGTGAAATGTTCCTCGCAAATTACACAGTTTTTTGTAGTGTCAACTACAGGTAAATCGGGGTTCAAAATCATTTTAAATTCACCACAACTACCGTTTCAGATGGTACGTTTACCTGCAACAAAGATTATGCAAAAATTTTAATGATTTTCTAAATTTTTAAAGCTATAATGTGAAACATAAAAAAAATAAAACTTTTTAATCTCTAACTGTTGCAAACCTCAAAACCAAAATTTCGATAAAGTTGTTGTTGATCAGTAATTCACAGAAGTTATCAGCAAGTTGACCCCATAATATGCAATCTATTACTTCGTCAATGTTTTATTGAAAAAAAACATAGCAAATCAATTAAATTTGACAACAAGTACATTAGCAGAAGAAAATGTCAATGAATACAGTTTTCAAGGAAACTCACTATCTATCTCGCATTTGGAAGTTAATATCTTTTATTATCGTTGTAGGAGTCCATGGATTTCTTGTTTTCAAGTGCCAACATTTGAAATTTGACCAATTACATCTATAAATTGAATAAAGATTATTGACAAACTATAGACAAAAAATTCGAAATTAAGAACAACGCAATAACATAAAAAATTACTACTCACCAACCAACTACTTGGTGTTAAATTCCATATTTATTATGGTGGAAAAATCCATAAAATCAAAATAATGATTATCAGATATTATAGATATTTAAACTATGATAGTACTAGATTTGAAATATATTTTTGAAATGGTGCTTTGTGGTTCGATAATTGGAACCCATAGGAAAAACATCAAAGCTTTGAATTTTTTTTCCAAACTCCTCTTGTTGCCAATTTCTCTACAAACATTTTGACAAACTCATTATTAACGGTAGCATGAATTTTTTTACCATAAGTAAAAAAATAAAAAATTACAACCGTTAGTTGTTTGATTTAAAAAGCAATAGCAAATTATGTTTATAATATTGAGACAATAGCTATGTGATAATATTTAGAGTTTCCCAATCTAATAACAAAGTTGTTTATATCAACTTCATTATTGATAGAACTGATCAAAATATAATGAAAATGAACAAATGTTAAATATTACAGAAAAATATCTAAATAAAAAAACATTACGTATTCATCGGCAAGGACCGACTCAAGTACGATTCCAAGTGTATAATTTTGTTTCCAAACTTTCAAATTCCTCACATTAATCACAAAATTATTGTGAGGGATAATGATTTCAGCAACACTTTTAACTTGGACGATTGGTGAGGTACTTGTCAGCTTGTATTTCTAAAATAATGGAGACTACGTTTTTGGAGTTTGTAGAATTGTACGCATATGGTTATGTGTGTGTGTCTATCTATATATATATATATGTGTGTGTGTAATCGACTTTTTTCTTCACAAAAAATAGGTTTTTTGTCAACAGTTTTAATTAAAGGTACAGCAGTCCGGAAATTCAAGCATGATTCGTAGAATTTACATATCACAGGTTGTGCGGGCTAAGATGAACATCACATGCCAACTTTTTCGTGATAGTGTTTAAACTGTTAGGAACAAATAAAACAAAAAAAAAATCAAAACTCCCTTTAATGTCCTTTATCACGTCCAGATAAGTATGAAAAGTTGGTTAGTCTTACGGCGTATTGATTCCAGGCTCGGTTTTATCTTTCTTGAAAGCCACCGAGTCTTTTGGAGCTCAAGCATACATTGTACCACTCAGATGAGAGCCTCCATCTCTGCGTGTAGTGGCGAAAGGCTTCGACAAACTTTCCTTTCCCCATGGAAATGTCGTCGTCTCCATGCAGAGAACAATGTCAACCTATCCCTGAGAAAACTTCTCCATCCTTCGAAGGCCCATCAACATGGCACTGAAAACCTGTAAAGGGGGTGACAAGCAAAGGTGTCTCCAACTGTATGATATTTGGTGTTTCTTGTAGCGATTCCTCCTTTGCGTTGTCACCCACAGGCTCGCCTCTCTCTCTCTCTCTGTCACTATCAACATCTCTTGAATATCCAAGTCATCATTACAGAAAAGTTTATCATTCCTAACTTTCCAAATGTATCATATAATCCACGGTAACTCATCGATTGATCCTCCAGAGAGGTCCTAAACAAAAAGATTTTCCAAATTTGTAANCCCCCCCCCCCCCCGAGGTTCTTTTGACAGAGTCCAAGTTTGAGTCTATGGGTATTAAAAAAAAACATGGTTTATTGTTTCTTTATTTTCTCCACACCGCACAAAATGTTCCTCGAAATTGACCCTAAGTTTCCGAAGTTTATCGTTTATGACTATATGTTCTGTTCAAAGTTGTAGTAGGAAGTGGCGGACATGTTATTTTCCACACATGATTTAGGAGAGATGATATATCGGGACAATAACTGCCATGAAAACCACTCGTAGGTGAATCTTCATATGTCGTAAAATGTCATCCTAGGAAATCTCTGCTAGAAGGTCGGCCAATTGGTAGACTCATTATAGTTTCCCCATCATACGCAACTGTTATAGCATTAAGCAGAGGGATGTTCCAAGTTCCGGTTAATGGGCCAATCAAATGACTAACTATTAAATTTGGACAACTTCGTCCTATACATTTAGCAGGCTTCGAGGATTGAGCAAGTACTCATGGTCCTCCTATAATAAGATAGAAGACCATTTTAATAAGTCCTTTATGAACTAGAGAACGCGCTGAAAAAATACTCCCCCAACCATAGGAAGGTGAGTAACACTTAATCGGATCCAACAGATTTCTTTTACGTTAATATCTACCTTTGAAAATATCTATGGGCCTCTATAGCTGTTTTGCCAATAACGCAGTATTGAAATAATCAATAACTCGAAAACCAACACTCTTTTGAACTCTAGGGTGATACATCTTATCCCATGTCGAATAATTGAAATCATCAATTAGGTTTGATTTGAGAAGTTATTAAACAAAAAGTAATTATACTAAATATAATTAATACATATTACAATTAGATTACAAAAGTAACTATTATCGATTCTTACCATATTTACGCTTTTTTCAAAATTCTTGCCAACTGAACTTGTCGACCAAGCAAGAAGTTTTCCATATCATTATATTATATAATTTATTCAAACATGTTTGTTCTACAAGCTATAGAATCAATTTACATTCTAAGTGTTCTGGTTATGTAGAAATTTGTAGATTTAGGTGCAGAACTTGTTAACTTTATTAATAACATCGTGCCTTATATATATATACATTACAAACCGACTCTAACCTCTTTAAGCTTAGGGAACAAGAAACATATCTAACAAAGATGGTAAATATACATATTTATCCCCAAATACTCCTTCTCACGTTGGAGTGTGAAGGTTCGTAACGCCCAACTTGGACAATAAATCTTCAAAATGAACTCTTCCAAGCGCCTTAGTCAAAACATCTGCTAGTTGTTCGGTTGTACGGACGTGTTGTGTGACAATAAGACCATCTATGACCGCATCACAAACTGCATGACAATCGTTCTCAATGTGTTTAGTTCGTTCGTGGAAAACCGGATTGGCACAGTGTTGTGTGACAATAAGCTGGTTCTTTTTGTTCGACATCTAGATCTCTGAGCAGCTTACGAAGCAATTTGACTTCCCTAAGTGCCAAAGCCATCGCTCGATATTGAGCTTCAGCAGAAGAATGAGACACAATGTCCTGCTTCTTTGTCTTCCAGGCAATCGGAGAACCACCAAGGAGAACGACAAACGCACTTAGAGACCTCCGTGTCAATGGACATGCGGCCCAATCTGAACCACAATAAACCGTAAGAGTGAGATCCGGATCAGACTTTAGAAGTATACCTTAAACTGGGGAACTTTTAAGAAACCGCACTACACGAAGAGCTGTTTCTCAATGAGCTTCCCGAGGAGTTTGCATGAATTTTGACAGTACATGAACGGAATAGCTTAATCCCGGCCTCATATGAGTCTGATAAATAAGTCTTCCAATCAAGCGTCGATACTTAGTTGCGTCCGTGAGCAACGGACCATCATCAAGGGCAAGGCGATGGTTCTGTTCCAAAGGTGTAAAGACCGGACGAGATCCCAAAAAACCACTATCAGCAATGATATCTAATGCATACTTGCACTGAGTAAGAAAGAAATCTTCTTGTCCGCGACTAACTTCAATACCCAGAAAATACTTTAACATGCCCAAATCTTTCATAGCAAAGCATTTACTCAAGTACTCCTTAAACTTCTGAAGCAAGTAGACATAATTTCCACAAATAAGCAAATCATCAACATAGATAAGAACTCGAATCTTGATACCTGCTAGTGTGTATGAGAACAAAGAGTAGTTGTCATAGGATTGTATAAAGCCAAAGTGAAGTAAAGAGTCCGAGAGCTTCTTAAACCAACACCGTGGTGCTTGTATAAGTCCATACAAAGACTTCTTCAAACGACAGACCTTTTCTGGATGTGTATGTTTGAAACCCGGTGGCAATTTCATGTAAATCTCTTCTTCAAGATTGTCATGTAGAAACGCGTTATAGACATCCATCTGATAAGCCTTCCAATTCTCGCAGCAACAATGCGAAGAAGAGAGCGTATTGTTGTCATCTTGACAACTGGAGCAAATGTCTCATTGTAATCTTTGCCTTCGATTTGATTATTTCCTTGAATCACCAATCGAGAGTTTTGACGTTCAACTGTCCCGTCTGCATTATATTTCGTTTTAAAAACCCATTGGCTTCCAAGAGCAACCTTTTTTGGTGGCAAGTCAGTGATATCCCACATGCCAGTGACCTCCAAAGCATCCACTTCAGTAGACATAGAGTCTCGCCATATCTTAAGTTGCACAACATCTTTAAAGTGCTTCGGATCATCACCAGCCGCAGTCATGGCCAAGTACGCTCGGTGTCCTGAGGAAAACAAATCATCGGACACATAATATGTTAATGGATACAGAGAAGTACCTGAGACCGATTCGGAATTTGACGAAGAAGTAGGAGTGTGATGGGGTTCTTCAGTAGATGTTGACTTGTATCCTACATAATCTAAAAGCTTAACTGGTTTGGTTTTCTCTCGGAGACCACAACCGAGACGAGGTGGAGAGACTATTGTCTGGTCTGTAACTGTAACCGAAGCAGGAGAATATGGCATCGGGTATGTGATCGTAAGTGGAGATGGAGAAACAGACGTTGACTCCACCGGATTAAGCATATCGGTCACACCAGCTGGTGAGTGTACTGTGTCTTCTGAGCCAGTTGCAGGGAACAAGACAGAACGTGGCAGAGACGCCACCTGCTTTGTTTCCAGCGAGGGGGACGCCGCCTGTTCTGTATCGGGTGGCAACTCAGATGGACCTAGTTCAGGTGAAGGCGATATAGTTTCTTGGACCACAAGGTTGTCGTCATTACTCCCCCTGTCTCATGACATCGGCAAACACCACCAACCATCGTCAATGACAAGAAGTGTATCCTCTTGCGGTTGTGATAATGATGATGATGCATAAGGAAAAATTGTTTCCTGGAACACCACATCCCTGGAAATAACAAACTCATCTTTCTCAATATCATAGATTCCCCAACCCTTTTTGCCGAACGGATAGCCCATAAAAACACCACGTCTACTTCTTTCTCCGAACTTGTCTTTGTCTCTCGTCGTTCTATGAGTATAACATGCACACCTGAAGACTCTCAACTGATCATAACTCGGCTTCTCGTTATGTAACACCTCATAAGGCGAACGACCATTGAGGACACTCGATAGTGTTCGATTAATAACATAAGTCGCGGTTAAAATTGCTTCTCCCCAAAAACGTATTGGAAGGCTTGCTTGAAAGAAGAGTGCACGAGCCGTTTTGATGCGGTGTAGCTACGCAAGAAGTCTGATGAACAATACCTTGTTCACGAAAGAATGACGACAAGCACATGAACTCTGTACCGTTATCACTACAAACAATCTGAACCATCTTTCCAAATTGTCTTTCGGCATATGTGAGAAAATTTTGCAGCACCTTACTAACTTCAAATTTCTCTAGAAGTAAATAAGTCTAGACTGCACGCGAAAAATCGTCCACAATTGTTAAGAAATAGACAACTCCTGTAGTAGATGGAACACGATACAGTCTCTAGACATCACAATGGATTAACGCAAAAATGTCTTTTGATTTATTAGAACTATCTAGAAGAACTTCTCGAGTCTGCTTTGCTCAAAAACACACGTCACAAGACTTTGAGCAAGCAGATTTCAAACTAGAAGAAACCATAGGTAAAGTAGAAACAACTGAAAAAGACGGATGTCCTAGCCGCTGGTGCCATAAGAGAGAGTCAGGTTCGACATTAACTTTATGAATCCTTGCTGCCATAACATCTGTGAAGTAATACACCCCATGACGTTCCTGGCCTGCTCCAATCAAAATCTTCGATGAACGGTCTTGTAATACACACAATGTATCAGTAAACATAGCAATGTCATTGATTTTTTTAGCAACTTAGACACCGAGATAAGAGTACAATTCAAATTCTGGACATATCAGACATCGGACAATGTTAAATTCTTTGATACATGTAGTTATCCTTTACTAAAGGAAAGTGTATGTCCTCCATCGGCAAATCCCATAGAACAGGGAGGAGTATTGACTAGATCTTTCATTAAAAAAAGTCTCCCCGTCATGTGGTGAGAGGCACCTGTATCAAGTATAACATCGCCATATTCACTTACACTAGACAGTTTATCGGAGCTTCCTGACTTTTCTTCAACAAGTTTCGATAGAACCTTCCGTTGTTTAGGCGTAAATTGAGGAAACTCTAATGCATTTGAACTTGTGGCATGTGTTGTGTTGACTTGAGCTCTTCCACATCCTCCATTGCTTGAAGAACCTCGACCTCTACCTCGTGAGCCACGGCCACCACGTTCTCCCCACCATTCTGGAAAACCTATTATCTGCCAACATTCTTTTCTTTCTTGCCCGCTGCGCCCACAGTAAGAACACAAAAGACGTTCTTTATTTCTCAAGAAATTGATGTTGTCTGGTTTCGTCAACTCAGTAGAAGCAGAGAATGGGTTCGATTCTCTTTTAGCGACAAAACTAACAACTTCCTGAGCTTGTTGTCGTGTGTGAATGGAATTCAAGCGCTGCTCCTCTCGAATCAGTTTGGAGTATATCTCACCCATGCTTGGCCAATGATGGGTCTTGACAAAGCCCCAAACCGCTGCTCATCTAGACCAAGAACAAATTGATGTATTTTATCTTCTTCACGTTGTTTAGCATATTCCTTAGCAGCTCCGCACGAACACTGAATAAGAGGCTGATAAACTTGCAGCTCTTCCCACAGAGTCGACAACCTTCCATAGTAATCGAGAATGGTTTGTCCATTCTGTCGACACGCCGCGAGATTAGCTTTAATTTGATGCAACCGAACCGTGTTTCCGACATAAAATCTCTCCATCAACTCCGACCAGAGCTGAGAACAATCGGTTATGTAAGTTAAAGTCGATCTAACTTTGGGATCGATCGAGGCACGAATCCACCCGATGATCATAGAATTAGCAGTCAACCAGTGTTCAACGTCCGGACTGCCAGGGCTTGGTTTCGCAAAGTTCCATTGACGAAAACCAACTTACGCTTGGCTAGGAGTGAGTTTGACATCTCTGAAACCCACTCATTGTAGTTTTCTCCATTCAATATAACCGGCTGATCACCGCACCAGGATTGTCAGAGGCTGATAACGTGTACGGCGAGACCATGTCCAACATCGCCGCCGTCCCTATAACACCTGACGAGGAAGCTTCATCGCCGCCAGCCATGACTTACTTCCCACGAGACTCTATTTTGGAGTGATAAAACAGAGCAGAACATAACACTTTGCAGCTTTGTCTTTGTCACGATAAACCTCGTCGCTAATCACACAAGTAGCTTGACGAGTTTTCGCGAAGATAATTTTAGGGTTTTTAGATTAAAGAATTAGCTCTGATACCATGTAAATTTAGGTGCAGAACTTGTTAACTTTATTAATAACATCGTGCTTTATATATATACATTACAAACCGACTCTAACTTCTCTAAACTTAGGGAACAAGAAACATATCTAACAAAGATGGTAAATATACATATTTATCTCCAAATAAAATTTTCCATAAAACTTTCCATACAAGTTATACAATCAATTTTTCCATAAAAATTTATTCAAATATGCTTCTCTCTTACGCTTCCATGTGTCCATGTCCTCTACTTGTATAGCGCGCCGGAGAAGAAACACAACGCCCACCTCCATCCTAAACCGCCGTGTATCCTCACTTTCAGCAGTCATTATGAATCTGATTCCACACCCAATACTTCTCGCTTTCCCTACTTAATCACCACTAATAACCAGATCAAACTTAACTCTTTTGGACAGAGTTCGATCTCCTGAAACCTTGCATCAAATCGCAGCCACCTTGGGCTCCTATAAAACTCATCTTATATAACGAGTTAATTAGCAACACAAGGGAGTAGATAACTAAAACCAAACAAAGAAAAATCCTACAGAAAGAAGCAAAGAAGAGAAGAAATCCGATCAAATCGGAATAACAAACAACTTTTGACTCAACAGGACAATAATAATCGCTGTCCTAAACTCCATACCGAATCAATTATTATGGACACAAGTGGAAAGTGTTGTAATGTAATTAGAACTAGGTGGTCCCGCGAATTCGCGGGTGTAAGTAGGATGGACAAAATACTTGAATCCAAATAATCGAAGCGAATTCGGTCCAATGAAATCTAAATCGAAATCGATAAAATATATGTATGGAAATAAAACTTCAATAGACGAAAAACGGAAACCGATCTCAGCATGATTCGAAATATTTTGAGTTTCTAAAAATACTTAACTTATAATTATATACTTAAATATGTGAATTATTTTAGTTATAGTATCCAAAATATCTAAAATACCTCAAAATATCTAGATTATCCAAAAAAATTGGACTGTTGAGGTTTTTTAGATATATTTGCATTTTCAACATAATTTTAATGGGTATCAAACCTGCAAAGATAAGAACCGAATAGAACTTAAATATCTAGCCCCGAAAATTCGTAACCCAAATTAACATGACTGAACTCGAACGATTACATGAACGCTCGTTCTAAAGCCCACTCTTAGATAAAAGTATTATATGAAGGATTTAACTACAATGTGATATTTTTTATGTTTACTAATCATAGAAAAATCTATAATATTTGTTATATATTTTCATTTATAATAAAATGTGATTTTATTGTTATATATTTTTTAATATATTAAATTAAAAATGAAAGATTTTTCAGTTGCTTGGTTAGCAATTACTCAGTACCGAAAAGGTTTTCTAAATGAAAAAACCATTGTAAGGTCTCCATCAAATATACAAATTAAAATGTTGAATGTAAAGATTTGTTACTTTACTTAGTTTCTTCTCAACTTATTTCTACGTCAACTGTCTTGTAAATCAAGTTAAAAACTCGATTTTGTACATTAAACATTGAATACACAAGCAATAAAAATCGATATTAACATGCAAAAAAATCAAAATTTCTATAAAAATATCGATAAATTAATGTAGAGCATGTAAGATTGAATTATGTATAAATATTGTGATATGTATGTTTTCGAGTATTATTTTACTTTCCATGTAAGAATGAATATGAATTAATGTATACCTAAAAAAATTATATATGATATATAATGGATCTAGAAAAAAGATGAATTAATATATTTATAATTTTTAATATGAAATTTTTTATTAATTTTAAACAAAGAATAATTTTTCCATTAAATCTATATATTAATTCTCTATAAAGTTTTTCATCATTGTAAATGGAAAATTTAATGATTCTATTTATTTGTAATATTAAATATTTAATATTTTATGATCTAATATTTTTAAATCTGATATAAGATGATTTTTATTCAAAATATTTTATAATTTGAAATACATACTATATGTATTTATTTTTTAAAATAAAAAAGTATAAGATGATCATGCATCTACCTAATTAATTTATCCAGTCAACTCAACGAACATTATTTTATAAATAGGCTATAGTTAAAAAGAACTAATTAACATCAATCTCTTATGAATTGACTCAAAAAACATGTTGACGGGACCGTTGCATTTCGAGAGAACCGTTGCATGTATTTTATGACCCTGAAAAAAATTACATTAAAATTAAAATTATGAATAACAAATAATTTATGTACAATAAAGACCATGTGGTTATAATAATAACACAATTTATGTTTGAACGATTTTTAATAACCAAATAAATATATAAATCGTCGCTCAAATCTTACTCATATATAATTTTAGTGTACAACACAAGATTAAATTTTGTCACGTGCATGCAAGTGAGTATATTAACGTGCATGCAATATTAAAGTGCTTTGTTAGAAAGAGTTATATACAAAATATAGATATTTAAATATATTTTTTGATCCGCTAAAACAGCCTCGAGAGTTTCACCAGATGAAGAACATTGAAGCCAAACACGAAGTACTTTCACATTTATGCTCTAAATACTACGTAAAAATGGTTTAAGATCATTGATTAAATAAATTTTTAGTAACGACATCGAGTGATATTTTTTTAACTTGGTAGAGGATAAGTTCGATTTTGAATTTTTCATATGTTACAACCACCCATATTTATACATCTCAATGATCTTGGAAGTCAATGCATTTTAATAATTATTTCTAAAGTTATTTCAATGATTAATTGCCATTTTCTATATTTGTTAATCGGATTTATAAGGAATGTCCTTAAACCGTTAAAGTTAAATGTCTTGTAATTATGAGTAAATGAAGGCAATTCTTTTTTTCCTATTCAAGTTAATAAATTTGTGCTTGGAAATAATAATAAATCTGTTAAAGTTAATGGAGGCAATGATTTTTTTTCCTATTTAAGTTAATAAATTCGTACCTAAAGAAGAAAAATTAACAAGACAATTTATAATTTCTTATTTGAAGAAGGAAAATTATTTACTTTATTAAAATTATATAACTTTATAAACCAATATACTTTTATAACTTTATTAAAAATGTATATTTAGGCTAGATAAGTGTATGTTTAAAATATGTGAGAATATAAGAATATCCAATAAAATAGTGTATGTGATTTAAATTAAAAATAATACTTAAGCTCACATATCTATAATGTACATAACATTTTTTAGATTTTTAATATATATGTATTCAAATATATGATAATTCAAAGATGGTGATCAAATTTTTATATTTTATTTCATCTTCAAAATTTGATAATTCAAAGATGATGCTCAAATTTGTATATTTTTATTTCATGATAATCTAATTTCTACCATTATTAAAATATGATAATCTAGACCTATATATATTATATGATAACCTAATAAAACAAAAAAATTAAATTTTAAAATTTTGCATAACAATTTCCGAATTACAATGCATATTTTTTTACTTAAAAAATATATATTCTTAGGTAAATTTCAAATACATATTTAATTGTATAATTTAAATGTATATTATATGATATTCTCAAAATTTACATATAAATAGAATAATCCAATGTTTGGCAATATAGTTAAGAATTGTTGATTTAAGAAGGATGTTTGGCAAGTAAGTTTAAGTAGTTCATGGTCTATTTGTCTATTTAGAGATGAATTAAATAAATCACAATTAAATTAAAAAAATCAAATCTTTCAACTAATCAAATTATAAGGTTAATGTTGAAAACCCTTATATGAGTGACACATAAACAAATTTTACTTAAGTGTACTTTAATTTAATATATAGGAGGATTGACTTAGGTGTCTCACTATATTGTACTATATATATATATATATTTACTTGTTGGAGTTTTCCTCCATTAACCCAAATCCAAAAGGTGTTTAAATTATAACCCCAGGTAAAAGCCCAAGAGAGAAGCCTAACAAGAAAAAGAGTTCGAATTATGAAGAAAAATATGAAGAGTTATTGATAGTTCAGGTTTTCGCCTGAGATAACACTGCAAGCGCACATAAAGTATTTTGTAGTGGTTCAGGATCAAATCCACAGAGACCAAAGGTAGCACGAAGAATTTCATATCAAACAACGGGCTAAGACGAAAATGATGTTTTGTAAAAGATGCAATAAATCGAAATTAAGAGGCAAAGAAAGCAATCAAACGATAACGAGGTTGTAAATCAATTGAATAAGAGTTGGATATCAAGTATTCTCAGGGAAAAAATTCATTGTTGATTCGAATTATTGACTAGGGAACATGTTTCAAACCGTCTTGAACTCAAACACAATTATAGAATTGATCTACTTCCATAGTATCAATTCCCTATGTATTAGAAACCTCGAGACTAACTTCCGTTGACTCTCAGATTCTAATCATGCATTCTAAACAGGTTTGATAGGTTCACAATTCACTTAAACATCAATTTTCGTTGGCTTAAGATAAACTGTTCATTTAGGATTCTTTCAGGCATTTAACTGAACACTTTCCAGGCGTTAAACAACCTAATATCAGAAACTAAGTGATCAAGTTAATTTTAGCATTACGAACAATTCTAGATGAAGATCCAATTGATTATATCCCTAATCATACAATTCTATGTCAAAAATTCATGAATCCCTATGTGAGAAACCTAAACCCTACAAGCAATCTACTCACTCATGATCAGAGAAGCAACACAAATAAAATCAGAGAGAGACATCATTGTATTGATCAAAAATAAAGAGTAAGGTTCAGAAGTACGGAAGATGATTCTTCTCCCAAGGCTTATAAATCTCTCTCTTGCTCTTAAAACTAAGAAAAACAGCATAATGAAACAGGAAACACGATTTTAGGTTTTAGTTATGAAATCCGGTTCACGATAAGTTCGATCTGGTTCTTCAAAATCGGTCTAGGAAATACGGGACAGAGATCGATCGATCTTGAGACAAGGATCGATCGGTCCTTGTCCTACTGTCTGGATATTTCAGCTCTTCACGAATACTTCATTCGTGCTTGAAATCCGTCCAAAATGCGATCTTTCCACGTATTCAAGCTCGATTCCTGTAAAAACACAAAAGAACAAAAATCTGCTCCAAAGAGATCTGAATACATACTAAATAACATATTTCTTGAGTAAAAACTGTAATAAAAACCATTAAAATACTAGCACATCAAATCTCCCTAGACTTGAATCTTTGGTTGTCCTCAAGTAAAGGAAACGAAGATTAAGCCTACGGGAAAAGAAGTTTGAAAACCAAATGAATCTTATGCTATCAGAAAACCTTACTCTGCAATACTTTCATTAACCATATAAACCTAAGACAATTAGAACATTCTCCCCAAGAATCTCTACATGACCTCCTAAGCTCATCCATACTCTAAAATTCGAACCTCCAAACTCAGCATTCATGTTAATAACTCTCTACATTCATTCAAGATAAGCGTGAAACTTTTTCACCAAAGAACTCGTAAACAGGAATTCAGGCTAGGTATTCAAGGCTTTTAGTGGTGAGGTTTAGAGTGTTTTGGGTTTCAAAAACTGCACCAGAATGTAAGACATTATGTAAAATCTCAGGAGAGAAAGAGTATATTGATATTCATGTCCCCTAACTACGCAAGTATAAACCACCAATAAAAAAGTAAACCAAATATGTAGATTCTTCACGGTGAATCCAATCAACAAAATAATATGCAAATGCTCATTTCTAAACTAGATATGAAGAAAAAGAAAGCAATTTTCGAACACCAACATTGTCTTAACTATACGATCGGTCCTATCATTTCGCGAAACCGTCGCCGCGTAGTCGTACGAAGAACGATTTCTCCGAAAGAAATCGTAAAAGTAACTTAGTCGCAAAACGGTCCTGGAATGCCCAAAACGCAACAAAAGTCCACTTATGAATTCAGAACGAGAATGGGCCCAACTGCGTCAACGATTTAGCCGAGTTCCGTGAAAGATAAAAGGAAAATACGATAAAGTCAAAGTCTGAAGATAAATATGGAAAAATCGTAAAGATAAGGAATATTCTCGAAAAAAGGAATATTTCCGTGGAAGGATATGCTCAAATCTAGGGCGAAAAAGGAAACGAAATCAATTTATGAAGGCATATAAAAGAGGGGCTAAGGAGAAGAACGAGGGGGACAGAAAAACTTCTTCACAATTCACACTTATAGCTTTAGGTTTATTTTTGTTTTTGCTAGCGAGCTGCGTCTCAATTAGGTTTACAAGTCTTACGCTGTTAGAACTAGGATATTCGCCGACTGCTCTCGCGACCACGGCTTATCACCTATTGTAACACTCGACGCGGATTGGGAATAAGATCTCTATTGCTATATTTTCTTTCGATTCTCTTTTACTTTTACTTCGTCGTTTGTTTTCTTCGTACTTTTGATTTGTCGTTGTTGGTTTAGCAGAAAACTGGGACCTCAAGGAAAGTTAGGGTTTCCTGGCTTTCCTTCGATGACAATAATCGACAGTGCGAATTTCAGTTCCTAAAGTTTGGCGCTAGAAGGAGGGGGTCTATTCGCTCAGGGTACGGATCAGTCTAACCCGCAGCCGCAAAACGCTAAATCGAACATGACTATAGACGATCAGAACAATCAACCAGCTCGTGACGGGGACAGTGCCAATAACGACGCTGAAAACACTCCGGTGACGAACAACACTACGGTCAACGCTGACGCAAACACCGCGGCGTTCGAAGAGATCAAAAAGATGTTCTCGACTCTTGAAAAGAAATCGGCTGAACAAGACAAATTGACTAGCTCTCTCGCTAAATAGGTTGAAACCCTAACCGCGAGGACTAGAACTATTTTTCCGCTCGGAGCTACCAGACTTCGCGGAAGAAAACTCAACTTCACCACTCCGCATGGCTTACTCCAGATCGCGCAGGAGAATCCATCGGGATAAAGCCCTGATATAATCACCCCGGTCGCTCCACGGAATAACGTGGAAGATCCTCCAGTTCCCGAGAAGGAAACGGAGGATAACAAAGTCGAGCAAATTGACCTGGACTTCATCGATCAATCCGATTCCACAAATGAAGAAGCTGACGTACACCCAAGAAGGGTTAAGGGTCGCGCAATGCGGAAGGATTCTCATTTCAGCGAACCCATGACAGAAGAAGAGGAAAATATCTTCTGGGTAGAACAAGAGAAAGAAGCCGAGAAGCACGCCAGAGCCATTCGCAGGCCGGCCAACCATCTCGAAAAAAGACCTGCGATGATCTCGACGAGATTCGCGATCTCTACGACTACATCGCAAAAACAGCGGCATAGGTCAAAACGGTTAAGTCGCATATCCATCACTCGACAATTGTCGCGCCAAAAATCGACAGGCTCCTCAAAGACGCTCGAAAAACTCCATTCACTGCTCGCATAACCAACTCTAGATTCTTCGATCCCGGAAAAGTAAAAATCCCAATGTATGACGGAACCTCTGATCCAAAAGCTCACCTGCAGACTTTTCAGATCACAATGGCGAGATCCAAGCTCAAGGAAAGCGAGAAAGACGCTGGCTTCTGCCACCTTTTCGTCGAACATCTCCAAGGAGCGGCCCTCGAATGGTTCTTTCGTCTAGAAAGAAACTCCATCGGAAGCTTCCGTCAACTCTTCTCAAAATTTCTCAAACAATTCTCCATGTTTATGGACAGAGAAACCTCCGGCGTTGATCTATGGAGTTTGTCTCAAAGAGAAGACGAATCTCTCCGAGATTTCATGAACAGGTTCAAGA
>OVAN01006833.1:0-20596 GCA_900406275.1 Anastatica hierochuntica | reverse complement strand
TGTTCTCGAATCTCGAAAAGAAGTCGGCAGAACGTGATGAACTCACTAACTTTCCCGCAAAACAGGTCAAGGCTTTAACTGTGAGAACAAAGAAAATCCTTCTGCATAGAGCAACCAGACTCTGCGGAAGAAAACTCAATCACTCACATTAACCCGCTCTTTTTGAAGAATGGGTTCTCATACATCCGACTAGGATAATAGCATGCTATAAAAGAAATATGAAATTTGGTTCACCATTTCGAAATGA
Source organism: Anastatica hierochuntica (assembly GCA_900406275.1). Lineage (NCBI taxonomy): Eukaryota > Viridiplantae > Streptophyta > Magnoliopsida > Brassicales > Brassicaceae > Anastatica > Anastatica hierochuntica. Next base: position 20,349 of record OVAN01006833.1, on the reverse strand, counting down.
CTTAGATATTGTCTTTGGAGATATGCTCGGTTCCCGATTGATGCAAGTCATATAAGCTGACAACTTATCGTAGACTTCAATATCGAGACGGAACCAGGTCGAAATCGAAAACGGGAAACGTAACCCGGAGTTTGTTACCTCACGTCCTAAAATCAAGAGTATACCTAGGTCTTGCCCTAAACCCAACACACTGGTCTCAAACATCTCAAGGCATGATATCTAACTTATACGAGATCCTAAAACATGTCTCTTCGTTCATAGATAAACGCTCAAGAAAGTTTACGAACTTTTTAATATCCCGAACGAGCAACGCATAAAACGATCAACGAAAAGAGTTAAATACGAGAAGACAACTTGTGTTTTCCCTCTACACCAAATCAAACCAAACCCAACACACTGGTCTCAGACATCTCAAGACATAGTATCCAACCGGTATGAGATTCCAAAATTTGTCTCTTCGCCTATGTTCTCAAGTTCAAGAATATTTTAAAGAGTAAATCTTTCGACAAATCGCATCCGAAACGAACAACGAATTTAACGATTCTCAGAAGAGTAGACATGAAACAACGACTCATGATCTTTCTTCGCAACCATAACATTACTTATCTGCAACCAAATCAAAACGAAAAACATCATTCATTAACACTAAAATTACAAGGTGAGGGGGTTTCAAGGCCACACACGGCCAACCCCGAAAAATATAAAATGCCCACACTTGACCAAAATACTACTAAAAAATAGGCAACACACTCCCTCAACAGTCGAACATTTCTCGCTCAGAAATCTTACTCGAAATTGCCAGAGATCGAAAAGTTGCATACGCTAGACGGTACCAGGTTTTGATCAGCCACCTCCTCGTCACACTGAGCAGTGTCTCCGACTTCCCCCGAATTAGGAGAAACGGGAATGAGGGCCGAGTGACCTCGAACCCTCTCTTCGATAGACGGGATCGAAGCCATGACTTCCTTGCACTTCTTCACGTGACCGAACATTTTGTCCATTTCAAGGTCGTAGGAATAATTAGGAAGTTTGGTACGATACAGAGCGCCCACCGAACCACTGCATTTGCGGTATTCTTCAAATGTCTGATTAGCACGCTTGTATATGTCAAAATCCACCGTAAACTGGACCGAGTGATCGGCCACCATCGAGGCGACCTCTCGATTCCCACGCATGTACACACGGCGAATCTGCGACGCTTGACTCCGCGCCAATTCCCTTTCGCGTGAAAAAACCGGTTCGACCTCCTTCTTCAGGCGAGCGTTCTCTTCTACAAGTCTCTCGGCCTTAAACCGAGCCGTCTCTGCCTCTAGGATGCTCGCCCGAAGGGCCTCATCCATCATATGGAGACCCTGTAAAAAGGAAATCCTTGAGAGTTAGGAGCGATATCACTCGAACGATTGAAATCATATTGTGTGCACGAAAACTAACCCCTATGCACAAACGCGAGGCCTCCGCATATTGCCCAGACCTGACGAATCTCGCGTCAGCCGCGGTTTGATATGTCGGAGCATCAAGGGAAGCGAAAAGGCGTCCTATTTCTACCCTTCTCCAAAAGTTGGTACCGAAGGTTTACTCGGACTGGTACCACCTCCGCCGAGTATATCTTGGTGCAACAGCCCTTCAGACGGTTCGCTCCCATTCTTGGCAATGTCACCTCCGTTAGCGGGCGCACGCTCGTTTCAGGGAGATCTCTCCCTCTCCAAATCTGGAGGCAACTCATACGGGGTAAAGTCATCCATGGTCGGTTCAAGCTACCCTTCTAAAATCACGTCGGGCTGAGTACGATTATTGTAGTACGTGACCGCGTTACGAACTCACTGCGTAGATATCTGCCGGATGAGGGGGAAGGGGATCCGACTCTGCAAAACGAAAGAATTATCAGATATCAACAAATGAAAAGAAAATGGTTAGAGTATCAAAAGTGATACTCGCGGGACCCCTTTCACGCCGGAAAGAAGAGATGTATCCGCTCTCGACGGAAGCACTATCTAAAATAACAAAGAAGTATCGTTTTTCAAACAATGAAAATTGGACATAAACGATTGGATCACCGCCATGTTTTTCCTCGACATGAGGCAACACCAAAGCGATTTACCCATGACTGACAGAGCTAAAAGCGCCAACAGATAATCGACGCTCGTAACCCAAAACCAAAAGTCCAATGAGGTATTGTAGACCGATGGGCGAGAGCTGACCAATCGATAAACCTTAATGATCCAAAAACTAGACTATGACTCCCAGAATGGGGAACCACAATCGGCAAAGAACCAAATGTGCCTCATAGCACTTAAAGAAACCACGAGGCAGAGAATCAGCATCCTCTCCGCCTTTCGGAATTCGAAACTCCACCTCATCCAGGACTCGGCAGAAATCCCAGATGACGGCGAGGTATGATTTTTGACACTCGCTCATTTTACTGGCGTCCTTTGTGAATTTCGGCCTCGGCGTACACCACGATTTGGCCAGCGGAGCTTCGATACCACATGTAACCAACCATTATTCCCTCGCTTTCTCAGGATCGACAGAGTGCGGCACTAATTCGACTTTCAGTATAACTTCTCCTTCCTGAACTTGTAAGCTCTCGGGGTCAAAAGTCGACGGTAAGGCATTCGCAAAAACTAGATCATTCACGGCCATGGATAAGGAGCTTGTTTTTACATTAAGGCATACAAAAGAAGAGAGAAAGATGGAATGGATAAGGAGCTTGTTTTTTACATTAAGCAAATTTCTGTGAAAATGAGCAAGTTGAAGACTTTGAGAGTTACTTCTCTTATTTATAGAAAGAGAAATTTACAATTCATCTTCGGACTTTTTAGTCATCAATTCCGCCTAACTTACCTAACGTGTCTTAAATGTTCGCAAGAACATTTCAACGATTCTTGCAAACTGGGGAGCCAACTGTTGGGGTCAAAATCGGTTACGAAAAAATTGATGCCTAAAAGAGTAACAGAAATATAGTTTCTCCTTCAAAAATGAAAATCGTGAAAGGATTATCAACTCCGAGGCTCTTGCCATCTAGTCAATTCCCTCTCGACTAAATGTCAGAACTCCGCGGCTAGAGTTCCACAAGCGGCCGCTTCGCAATGTCCAGTCACTCACAGGAAACTAAACGAGAGAGTAACGAAATCAACATTTGAAACCTCCGAGAGACCTCAGTAAATGAATTCCGGAGTGACAAGAAGTCACCGTAAATAACGGATAACCGCGTTGCTCTGAAAATACGAGCAACGACAAGTCTAGCCACCCAACGAGCGCCAGACCACCGTCTGGATGCCCACTGGGCGCCAAACCACCGTGTGAACCCAATGGGCGAACAGACCACCATCTGGATGCCCAATGGGCAAACAGACCACAGTCTGGACGTCTAATGGGCGCCTAGACCACCGTCTGGACGTCCAATGGGCGCCAAGACCACCGTCTGGACGCCAAATGGGCGCCCAAACCATCGTCTGGACACCCCATGGGTGCCTAGTCAAGCACTTTCTCGATCCCCTTCTCCTTCGAATCCCGGTTCAAGCATTTCTTGTTTCGGCCCGATTGAAATCTCCGTTGAAGTTTGGCGGCAATAATCGTAAAGATTCGTACTTTTCATATCGATCGTTTGAAACAATAACAGTTAACTCGAACACCGAAATCGTCTTAACCATATGATCGGTCTTATTATTTCGTAAAAATGTCACCGCGTAGTCATGCGAAGAACGAGTTCTCCGAAAGAAATGGTAAAAATCACTTTGTCGTTAAACGGCCCACGAAGACTTAAAACGCGACAAAAGTTCACTTACGATTTCGAAACGAGAACGGGCCTAATTGCATCAACGATCTACCCAAGTTTTGTAAAAGATAAAAGGAAAATACGATAAAATCAAAATCTGAAGATAAATATGGAAAATTCGTAAAGATATGGAATATTCCCGAAAAATGGAATATTTCCGCGGGAGGATATTCGCAAATCTAGGGCGGAAAACGAAACAGATTTAACCTACGAAGGCATATAAAAGAGGGGCTAAGGAGAAGAACGACAGAGAGAGAAATTTCTTCACAACTCATACTTAGAGCTTTAGGAATTATTTTCGTTTTTTGCTAGCGAGCTGCGTCTCGATTGGATTTACAAGTCTTACGCTTTTAGATCTAGGGTACTCGCCGACAGCTCTTACGGCCACGACTTATCACCTATTGTAACATTGAATGAAGATTCGAATAAGATCTCTATTGCTCTATTCTTCTTTCGATTCTCTTTTACGTTTATCTCGTCGTATGTTTTCTTCGTACTTTTGATCTGTCGTTGTTGGTTTAGCAGATATCCGGGATCTCAAGGAAAGTTAGGGTTTCCTAGCTTTCCTCTGAATACAAATATAGATAGTGCGAATTTCAATTCCCACACTAATCATTCGGGATATCGCACCTCTCCTATGAATCCAGCTTCGAGGAGGTTTCTTACTTCCTTCTTGATGATGGCCTCTATTTCTGGGGTGAATTTCCTTCTTTTCTTCTTTACTGATGGGTGGTTTTGGTCGACCATTAGTTTGTGCGAGTTAATGTTAGGGTCGATCCTTACCATATCCGCATGCGACCAAGAAAAGCAGTCCTGGTTAGATCGATGGAAACCTGTCAGCCTTTCCTTTAGGCCTAAGGAAAGACGTAAACCGATCTTTAGTTTCCTAGTCAAATAACCTTTGACCAAGAGGTCTTCATCCAGCTGTTCAATCTTTGGTTCCTCGTCGTTGGTATTGGCCTTGGCAGGAGCTAGCATCTTGCAAATCTCCTTTGATTTCTCCTACTCCCTAAGGGGTCGACAAATTTATGACTTTGTGCAAAGTGCTAGGGACACCCTTCAGAACATGGACCCATGGTCTCCCCATGATAGCGTTATATGCCGATCGACAACCTATGATGGTGAACTTGGTTTGTTGGTGGACTTTCGCTCCCCATACACTTAGGGTGACTTCCCTGATAAAAGGACCAGGACGCTTGCTATTTGTATGAAGGCTGAGTCTGGAATCCCCAGCTCCTTGGCGTCTTGCGCAAAAAGGATATTGGCTGAGCTTTCGCTGTCAATAAGGATCCTTCTGACAATGCAGGAAGACATAAATAGGGAGACAACCAAGTCGTCATGGTGAGTATGTTGTCCTCGGTCACCACAAAAGGGAGGGAAGCATACTCCTATTTCTATTGATGCTTCACTCTTCGTTCCCATGAAACACTAAGGACACCTTGTGGAGGATGGACCCCTTACTTTTTCTGATTGTCGAACCATTCTGAGATTGAGTTGATCACACTAGTATGCTTAGGTGATTTTGGGTTTAATTCCTCCCAGGGCTCAAGACGACTAGATTGGTGTTGTTGGCTTATTTAGGTTCTCCTTTTGGCGATAAAGTTCTTGAGGAGACCATTCTCTTGGAGGTTTTTAAGCTCCTGCCTTAGCAGAGCACAATTCTTGGTTTGATGGACATAGTATCGATGGAAGCCACACCATTTGGAGCTTCCACCTTTGGCGTAGGTGGAAGATTGTGGCTTTGGTGGCCATGTGATGTCCTTGGCGAAACGCCTTAGCTCCGCGACTACTTATGTTGGGGCTTCGGTTAGTATATCCTCTATTTGCTTGGGTAAAGCCACATGCTCTTTTTTGCTTGCTAATACCATGGAATTGGCCCACAGATTGGCAGGATTCTTACTGCTTCCTCCAGCCCCTGCTTGGCCTTTAAGTCCGTCCATTTATCTGCTAAGGACTTTATCTTGCTTGGGAATTTTATGACTAGCCTTCGAAGCTACGTGAGTTTGATGGTTGGGTCCTCTTCCCACTTTATTTGTTCCAAGGACATAGAAAGGATATCTTCCATCGTATGGCAAAGATATTTAATGAGGTCTTTGTAGAGGTCACCATTAGCCAACAACCCTTGCCTAAAAGCTGAGATAGTTGTAGAGGCGACGCGGTTGGGCACCGATACTTTTGCTTCGTTGAATCGTCAGACGTACTCCTTCAAACTCTCATCTTCTCGTTGTTTGATTTGAGAAAGGTCATCGGAGGTACTTCTCTGTTGGCGAACTGCTCGATCAAGCAATCTTTTAGCGTGGCGAATGAGTCGATGGAGTCGTTGGCTAGGTTGGAGTACCACAATAGTGTTTGGCCTATGAGGGTTGCTCCGAACCCTTTTCTAAATATAGACTTCCAAGTGCTTATGGTCGATAGGGACTGTAAGCAAGCATTGACAATATTGGGCTATGTCTGTGTCAAGGTCGGAAGTTCCATTGTACAGGGTCATGGTTGGCCAAGTGAATCTCTTAGGAACATCGCTAAGAGTGATGGGATCGATGAACGGTGTGTCAACATAGAAATTTTGGGCTCTCTTAATGATTGGCAGAGCTACCCCACGTAAGCACTTGATCATGTTCTCCATAGATTCACGCCTTCCCGTTAGTATGGCTTCCAAGCCATGGGCCTCTTGAGTTCTTCCTTCATCCGGTTTGCTATGGTCGTTTTTATGGTTGGAGCCAGGAGTTTAGGTCAGACTCGAGCTTGGAGTTTGATACCCTCGCACCTCCTTTGCGACCGTTAACGGTGTCTCATCCAGCGACTGCATCAGTGGAACCTTCCTCTTGAACCTGACACGTTTCCTGTCATCTTCAGTGCCAGCTTCAGATGTCTAAGCACTTCTATCTGTCGTCGAGGTTTTGGTAATCACGTTCTCATCTTCTACCTCCTTCACGCAACCTTCATTCTATCTTAGCTCCGTTGTGATCTGTTCGTACTCTTGAAGCTTCACCGCGATCGTCAAATCATCGGTTGTCTCGGGTGTTTTTTCCTCAGACGAGGAACCAAGGATTTTGATATTCTCCGGTTCAAATGAACTGTTAGATTTTCTCATCATTGCTCTTTTGTTCTTGTTGAAATCTCCCCCCTCTTTCTGGCGCCAAACTGTTTGGGGGGGGGGGGTTTGGTGATTCTCGTTCGAGAAGTACAAGAACAAAGATTTAGAAAGATGGAGCAAAGAGTTGTAATACAATTTCTTTTATTGATGGTCTTTAAGAGAATAGATTACAAGGAGTATTTGTGTGTAAAGTTTTGGATCCTTGAACTAGCATTCTTCCCTTTGTATTTATAGTTGTCGAATCAGAGTATTTCCATATTTCTTTATGGAAAACTTCTGTATTCGAGTCTATCTATACAATAAGCTTAATTCATTAAGGTAATTATCCTCATCTCTTAAGATTTAGATCGACTAAGGAGGATATGTGCCCTACCTCGGCTATGACCTCGCCTTGGCGGTGGTGTCCTTGGCTGTGGCGTTGGTTCACATGTTCAACTAGGGAGTTTTTTATGTATCCTTGGTCTAGTTATGGTCGGATTCTAAGGGAAAAAATTACCCCCAACAGTTTTAACCGCTAAATGCATCCATGAAGCTCATGAGGTTGTGCCCTGAGGTAGCGTCTACTGGCTTGTTGATGTCTGCTAGAGGAAAGGGGTATTTGGGATAGGCTTTGTTGAGGTATGTAAAGTCAAAACAAACCCTCCATTTCATGTCCTTGTTGCTTACCATTACGGTATTAGCTAACCATTTTGGGAATTGCACTTCTCATATAAATCCAGCTTCAAGGAGGTTGCTTACTTCCTTATTAACAATATTGTCTCTCTCAGGAGAAAATTTCCTCTGCTTCTGCTTCACTTGTGGATTATCTTGGTCAACCATCAACCTGTGGGATATTATGCTAGGGTCGATCATTGTCATGTCCGCATGCGACCAGAAAACCTACGACCCTTTCCTTTATATCTATGTGGAGGCACAAACCAATCTTCAGTTTCCTGCTAGGGTCCTCTTCAGTTAAAGTTATTTCTTCCAACTGTTTGACCTTGGGCACTTCCTTAGAACTATCCTTGGGAGAAGCCAGGTTTGGGGGTGTAGGCTTACTTTTGAGAGTGATCTCATAGCACGATCGAGCGTCCGGTTGCTTGCTTTTGATTTCATAAAAGCTCAGGGCATGGGAAATTTCAAGACTTGATGCAACATGCTGAGAACACCTCCCATGGAATGAATGCATGGCCTTCCCATGATAGTGTTGTATGCCGATGGGCAATCCATGATGGCGAATTGGGTTTGCCTATGGACTTTTGCACCCTATACACCTAGGTGACTTCACCAAGGGTTTTTGATGTGATCCTTGTCGGGACGAAGGATCGGCTCCTAGGATGCGCTTCTCGTCTTGATGGTTAAATTGATTGTAGCGGAAGACTTAGACGGTTTAAGGGTTACGGACGTTCGGGTAAAGGTGTATGAACGATTGGAGGGATGGATGCATGGAGGCACGAACGTTCGGATGTGAACGGTCAATTTGATGTGTATATATTTACATCCATATTTAGGTTCATTTTAGCTTAGTTTCATCCAATTTTAGGTTGTATATATAGTATTTAAGTCTTAGAATGCATTAGTTTGAGTCTAGAGTCTAGTTTAGGCATATCTTGCATTTGCATGCATTTTATTGGCATTTTGTAGGTCCATCTTGGGATGGATCTATGGAGGCTCTAGGCCTGGATTCAAGGTGGGATTGAAGCTAAGAAATCATGGAGAAAAGGAACAAAAGGCTATGGAAGAGTTGGGGATCAACTAGGCAACAAAGAGGAGCAAGAAGCATCAAAAACTGCTCAAGGCTGGCTTCCATCGAGCCCAATGTCGATGGCGAACTACCCAAGGTCGATGGCCAGCAACCTGGGAAGCAACTCAAACATTTTCCTCTGGAGTTTGCCAGCCATCGACCCAAGGTAGGCTCCCATCGACCACAGAGGTCGACGGCTGATAACCTAGGCCGAAAATACCCTTGTTTTAGGGCTTCCTTCACTCTATCTTTAGTATAAATACATCCTTATGCTTCAAGAACAAAATATCATCTCTCTATCATCTTTTCTACATCTTTTAGAAACTTATTATGAATCAAAAACCTTGTAATAACACTTTGATTTGTTTAAAGTTCTTTGGATGTTTTCTCGCTAATCTTTCTCTCTAGATCTATTCTGCTAAACCATGGGAGCTCAAAGACCCATTTCATGTTTTTGGATTTCCATGAGATTTAGTGAGTAAATCCTCTTTGGATCTTGAGATATGTTAGGCTAGGGTTATATTTAGGGTTTATAATTGATATTTAGGCTAGATCTTAGCATGATTTCTACTAGGTTTAGTTTAGTTCTTAAAAGTTCATTGCTTGCTCAAAGACGCCTAGAAAGTATTCGATGAAATGCTTGCGAGAACTAAACCTATGTTTTTCACCTTGAGCTATGAGATTAGTTTACCTTTAGAGACACCAAGGTGTTAGATGGATATAAGGGCTTGAGACTCACTATCACATACATAAGGGATCCTTGGTCTAGAAATAACTAGATCCTTTAATAAATCCTTATCCAAATCCATTACAACTCTAGATGGAACCCGAACCCATAACCATTTTCTCAAGATCCTACTTTTATTTTGATTAGATCCAAAGTTCACTCTTTTCTTGCTTTACTTTTATGCTATTTTACTATTGCTTGCTTCATTTGAACAATCACCATGGTCACACTCCCTTTTGATTAGGTTTAGTAGAGTCCCGTGACAATCTCTTACTATACCTCCGCCTAGACTAGGAGCCTTAGTATAATCTCCTTGTTTAGATTCTACTAATCCAAGCCTTTAAATCCTTGGACGACCCTAAAATACTACAATTGATCGTGTTCTCTTGCGGGATTGAGTGTAGGGTATTTAGGTCTTATAAATTATTAAACTTTGAACACCGAGAAACCTCGCGTCTAGTTTTGGCGCCGTTGCCGAGAACTTAGGCTTTAGCTAGAATCTTAAAAGAGATTTCTAGGATTCAATGACTAGGATTTTATCTTTTTGCTTATTTTATCTAACTTTCTTACTTTATTTTATTGATTTTATTTGATTTGTGAAGGTAGATGATAACAAGATCAAGGAGTGAGCCAAATACAAAACTTCTTGACACCGACCCAATGATCCTAAAAAGAAAACAAGCAAAACAAAGAAGAGCTAGAGATAGACAAGCGCATCTAAGAAGGTTTGGTATGAATCAAGCCCACAAGGAAATCCTCCACTTATGGAGAATCCTCAAGATCGAATTCCCCCTCTCAATCAAGGGAATTTCGTTGGTCAAGAGCAACAAAGGAACCGTCCATTCCACATCCCAAGAGAAAAACCAAGGATTAGAGAAGGAGATGAGCCATTCACTAATAGTGAAAGGATGGGCATAAGACCACCACCAATCCGCAACAACAATTTCAAAATCAATCCAAGCTTGATCAATATGGTGCATAATGCAAGATTCTTTGGCCTTGCATTAGAGAATCCTCTTGAGCACTTGGACAACTTTGAAAAGTTGACCGGAATGGTGAAAATCAATGGAGTGTTTGAGGACATCATCAAGCTAACCTTGTTTCCATTCTCTTTAGGATACAAGGCATCTTAATGGGAGAAGGAAGTTGTGACTTCATCAATCACAACATGGGACGAGTGTAAGAGGAGATTCTTGGCTAAGTTTTTCTCGCCCCAAAGGACGGCAAAGATTAGAAATGAGATCTCTACCTTTAAGCAAGGAGGAATGGAATCGCTCTATGAAGCTTGGGAGCGCTTCAATTGAAACGTAAGGAATTGTCCTCACCACGGTAACAAAAAGGGCAACCTTCTTCAAATCTTCCATAGAGGTATCCATGAGAAATAACTTTTAGCTTTGAACACCGCCTCCATTGGAAGCTTTGCTAGTCTTTTCGCCGAGCAAGGAGAGAAGCTCATTGATAACCTTGGCTAAAGCAACAATTGCGATGGGGATGACTATGATAGAACGGTGAGGAGCACCAAATCTAAGGTAGACAAAATCAAGGAGCTAAATGATAAAGTTGATAGGCTCATAAAAAAACAAGAAGAAGTGTTCACTTTGCGGAAACCGAAGTCGAAGGACAAGTGGTTGAGAACAAAGAGGAAGTGAGCTACATACAAGGAGGGTGCTACCAAAAACCCTTCAATCAAGGATACAAGCCTTTCAACAATAACTTATCTTACCGAAGCACTAATGTGGAGAATCCAAAAGATCAAGTCTATCCTTCAAACCAACAAGGGTATCAATACCAATCTAGGCAAGGCTACTACCAAAAGCCTCAACAACAAACCCGTCCTACCAAAGAAGAAGAGAATCATGCTATGCTTAAAAAGCTAGTGGAAGGACAAAATGAGACAAAATCTGACCTCAACAAGATGTTTGGAGAAATGAATGTGAGGATAGAGTATATCTATCGAGATATGAATATCAAGTATGAAGCTCTTGCTTCACATGTCAAGGTAATAGATTCTGAACTCCAACAAGTGATCTTGGAACGTAAAGGAAAGGGAGTATCTACGAAGAAAGGAGAATCAAGCAAGGATTTTTGCAACGCCTTTCTAGAAGAGATCAACCAAACTCCTCAACCATGGGACGGTATTGTCGTTACTCTTGAAGAGGAAAAAATTATTGATGATTTTGAAAATTTATTTTTGAATCCTCTTGATGAGAATGTTGATTGCTTGGATTTGGATTTGATTGGGAACCCGAGTTTTACGGAAGGTCATGCGCAAATTGACCTTGAAATTGAAGAGAAAGACACTCCTAATGGAACAGAGCTTGAGAAAAAGGACACTCCTTTGGCTAAAGGAGGTGTCGAACTTGAGAAGGAAGACGAACAAAAGAATTTGCTTTGTTGATAAGGCTACTAAGAAAGAAGTTGTTGAGGAAGCTAAGAAGGATGATAGCTTCAAAGAAGAAGAGAAAATCAATGTCTCAAGGAAAGAGAAAATTGAGAAAAAGGAAAAGATTCCTAGGTACATGCCTAGAGGAGAAGAGGTGAGTGAAGAAGACTTTCCCATTTTGAGTCTTCCGGTTCTTAAATCAAAACTCCCATACCCGCAACACTTCAAGAGAAAATCCTTGAGTTGCATTACAAAGAACTCAAGAGGAAATATCTTTTGGATATTTCCAAGGAATGGGAAGAAGAAGCTAAGACAAGCAATATTGTCAAGGAGAAGTTAGAAAAGGCCATCGCTCAACGGGACAAAGTTGAGAAGATCATGAGGGACAATGGAATCCCAATAACTGGAGCCATTCAGAAGACTCTAGAGAAGAGCAATTATGAAGGAAGGTTTCTAATTCCATCTGCTCTTAAGGATTACCATTTTGAGGATGCCTTGGCGGATACCGGGGATGGTTTGAATGTAATTTCACTAGACCGTGTGAAAGAACTTTGACTTCAACATAAGATCCAAAGAGGAGCGGATCCCATCCTACTTGGGGATGCATCTAAAAAGACTCTTATGGGAAGGCTTGAGAACATAGAGCTAAGAGTCAACAATACGCTTGTTAAGTGTGACTTTGTTGTAGTGGATACTAAGTCCAACCAAGCCAATTTCCCATTGATCTTAGGAACGCCATTCCTCCTCACTACCGGAGCCTCGATAGACTTTGATACTAAATGGCTCGTTTTGAAAAAGGTTGATGAAGGAGTCTCCTACCCAATGCTTAAAACCAAAAGGGACAACGTCTTTTGTGGTACGGTTTACTTAAGGGAACAAAAGAAGATAGGTAGGTGTTGAGAAGAAAATGTCTATGATAGCTTGTAGATAGATGGAGATTTTAAGCTACTCTACAAAGAAGATCTTGATAACATGTGCGACATGAAGGTTTGGGCACATTAATGGATGTAACCCCCGCTTAAAGTACAACCTTCAAGCGTAGCTAAAATCCCCATTTCAACAAGGATAATGGAGGGAGAAACTTTAACAAGATAAGGGACTGGGTGATAAGGAAGTCTACAAGAGGACCGAGCCAAGAGAAGGAGGTCCTCAATCTCACCAACTAAGAAGAAGGAACACCGGTCAAGCTAATGACCTTAAACAAGCGCACTTCAGAGGCAATCTCATATTTATCCTTTTGTACATATTTCTTTAAGTTTTTAATTTCCGCGCTTTTAAATTTCAATAACGATGATTTTGTCTGGGAAAAAACTTTCTCCAAAGACATTCTTATGCTCTAAGCTTAGGTGCCAAAGGAGAGCTAAACAAAGAAAAGATCAAAGCTAAAATGGAGTAATGGATCAAAGTATTATACAAGTCGATATGATTCAAATTCTAAGACACTCCATAGGCTAAGGTAAGTTCTCCTAAATTCAAGCATCTAATTCGCATTTCACTCGTTAAAAGATTTTCAAGAGTGAATTTTGCAAAAGCTTGATTTAAGAATACTAAAACCTTTTGATCATTTAAAACCTTTGTTCCTAATTACTCAAATTTTCCCATCAAAATTGGATTTAAAATTTTAAAGGGGAGATTTTGTTAAACTTTTGAAAAATGGTTAAGAGAGAGAAATCTCAAAGGACCACTTTTGCAATTTTTGAAAATATCACCCACGTGAACACTTGTGAATTATTAGCACATGTTGTTTCAAAAAGAAACAACACTCTTTCTCTTTGCTTCCCATCGACATTTCTATCACTTCTTTGCTACCTTTGAAGATTTTTAAACTTTGATTAAGAAATTGAGATTTTTCACAAAAACCTTCCAATTTAGCAAGCATTCTTCAAGCTCTTTAGTTCTCTAACTCACATTTGAAACAAGAAGACAAAGGTATGACTAAAAACTTCTCCTTTTCTTGATAGCAATTTTTGATTTTGGTGGAAAGAAAGGAGTTAGGTGTTGTTTGTGAGTATTCTTGGTAGTTAGAGTTTAGTTGTTGAGTTTTCATGTGTTGATTCTTCTTAGAAACAACTAAATTTGCTTGAATCATAGATTGTTGTTCTTTGTGAGTAGTGCTAATGAATAGTGTTCTTGAGTAAAATTTGGGGAAAATTTATTTAGATGGTTCTTATGCTTAATTCTAAGTACATATGTTTGTTTTGCATCAAGAGTTCCAAGAGTTTGCAATTTTTAAATGTTGTCCTTTAAGGCCTAAATTTTCGACATTAATAGGCTAGGAGGATTGATTTTGAACTCTCATTTAATTTGCCATTGCATTGTTGTGTTGATAAGAAGCTTATTTTATTTGGTGATCATTGTTGAAACCTTGAACATTGTCCATTACTATCGAATTTGGATAAATTATATTAAGTGCACACTTATCCAAGTTTAGTTGAGGATTTTAATTGTTTAAAATGGATATTTTCTAGGTATATCTTGTAAGCATCTTTCTCATGACACTTGTGGGAACCGAAATTCTTACTGTCAATGTTATGTGGTTCAAGAACTATGTGTAGCCAAAAATCGACAGATCAAGCAGTGAATGCGAAATTTAAGAGATAAAGAATACGAAACTAAGCTGCGAGATAAGATCAAACAAAAAGCATGAGTAAAACGAATATGTGAACAGATTGCGAGATTCAGGTTAACGAGATTCGTATGATTAAATTGAGATGAATAGTGAAGTAAAGACAATACGAAACAAATTGCGAAGCGAGATATGTAAAACGAGAGTAAAGTAATAGGATTCGTAACGAGAAATAGTATGAACACGAAATGGGAATCGTGAATCAAAACATAAAAGGATACGAATAACAACAATCGAAAACCACAGATAACGAAGAAAGTATAAGGGATCTTATTCGAATTCGTGGTCTGAAGCCGTGGCCGCAAGAACTGGTGGCGACGATTACCTAGAACTACAGCGTAGACTCGTAACCTAGTTGAGACGCAACTCACTAACGAAAACAAAGTAAGAACCCTAGTTTTTTCTAAGTGTTTTGCGGTGACGAAAATTGGGTTGTATATCCCTCTCATCCTTCTCCTTTGCACCCTTAATATAGGTCTTCTCTTGGAAATATTCCTTTTCCCCGATTCGCATATATCCTTTTCGAGATCCTTCCTTATCTTCTCGAAACTTAACATTTTAGCAAAACCTTGGCAAACCGTCATTATAAACAGGCCGGTCTTTGCCTGGAATCGTAAATGGACTGTTATCGCGGTTTGGGCCCTTTCAAGCCGTTTCGGGGCCAAGTGATTGTTACGATTCCTTTCGGGGACACCGTTTCTCGTAAAACCATGCGGTAATAGTTTCGTGGAACGATAAGACCAATCGTATAGTTTAGACTCCTCCGGTGTTTAAGTTAACCGTCGCCGTTTTACACGATTGATACGAAGTCCACGAAAAATACGAATCCCTACGATTATCGTCACGACGGTTTGACGGAAACTCCAATCGAGACGAAACGAGAGACGATCAAGTGACGATTCGAAGGATATGATGATCGGAAAGGATGTGGTTCAGCCAACGAATAACGGCTGAATGTTGTCCGTGTCCTAGCACCATTTGGTGCCAAGACAGGCTCTCTGTCTTGGCACCAATTGGCGCCAAGACCAGGCCGTTGTCTTGGTTTCAATCGACGTCTAGATCGGCCTCTAGTTCAGTCGTCAATCGGTTCCAAGACTCGTTCGTAGGTTTGGCGTCAATCGGCGTTTAGATAATTCTCCGAAACGACGCGGTTCTCCTATGCTTTCGGTGGTTTCGTATCGCTCCGAAGATTGTATCGTGTGGCCTTGTGAGAGTTGTCCGAAAGCCATTGATGCTAACTTTAGCATTCAGATGCTTTAGTTTCTCGCGGACGGATAGACTTCTTTGAAAGATCGTCTAGATCCCAATTGGCTTGCGGTCTAGACAACAGTAAGTCTAGACGAAGGCAAGTCTAGATGACGGCAAGTCTAGATGACGGTGAATCTAGATGACGATAAGTCTAGACGACGTTAAGTCTAGACGATGGTGAGTTTAGATTATGGTAAGGTTAAATGACGTTAAGTCTAGACAACGGTAAGTCTAGTCGATGATAAGTCTAGATGACGACGAGTCCAGACGTTGGTCGGGTTTTTGAGTAAGTCCGATTAGAGATGTGATCTTGGACGTTGATTTCGAGATGGCTATTTTTGACACCAACAGTTAGCCCCCCAGTCCGCAGGTTTTAGGAATAGTTCTTGCGGGCGAGTGATGTGTGTTTAATCGGAATCTACGTCCAAGAGCGCTTTTTCCTTTCTCGAAAAACTTTCGTTGATTATTTTATTGCGGAAGATCTCAACAAGTGTCGGAATGCGTTAGGATTGGGGCTGCGCCTCGTAGAGGCTGCCTACGTACCCTTGTGGAAGGGATCAAGCCTTTCGTTGTTCGTCCTGGAGTCAAGGTTCTTATGACATGTTTTCCAATGAAACCTTTATGATTTAGATGTCGCTCATTCTCTTGAGTTATCTTGGTTGGAAACTCGGGTCGGTGAGCTCGAGAGAGATTTTGAAAAGACTGCGAGTTCGTTGTTCTAGGAGAAGAAGACTAGGAAGGCGAAAGCCTCAGGGCTCAAAGCGAAGAAGGTTGATTAAGTCATCGAATCGCGGGGGCCGTGTATGATTCGAAGGACGCTTTGCGTGCTGATTCTCAGGCTTGTTTCACTAAGACCGCGAGCTCCCTCGATTCATTGATGGGCGTTCAAGACAGGGACCTTCCCTTGGCGGTCACCGAAAGAATAATGAGCGAGATTCAGACATTTTTTGACGGAGGTTCTTCGTCTCAGCAAGGTGAAGAGATCAAGCAATCTACTCGCAGAGCGGAGCTAGTGGTTGCCCCAATCGTAGCCAAACGTTCGACCCAGTTTGTGGCCGACTTTGATGAGTACGAGTACGCACGTCGATCCTTTTGAGAGTTCCACGAATGCAGTGATTATGTGGCGCTTTGCGGTACATCCAGGGTTCCGATTACTCTTATCATGTCGAGACAGATAGGCTGACCGATCACATGTGTAGGTGCGAGAATGTGGAGTCTTCGATCCTTCGACCGAAGGGAGAATTCGGAGTCGCTACGATCCGATTTTCGTTTCTCTNTGGGTTTTCAATATCCACTTTCTTTGAGTATGGAAAGTGAAAAGTGGACGTTTGTCCGTAGAGGGAATATGTTCCCTTTCTTATTGTCAGTTTGTTTTCTAGCCGCGTGTGGTCGTTTGCGTATGTTTAGGCCGAGTGTAGCAATTTTTAGATTAATGGGATTGGCCGTCTGTGCCTTTGAATCCCCGCCGCTTTCACGGTTTTTATGTTAGTGAATGATGCAGTTTAGCGTATGAGTTTTGCGATTTGTCGTAGTGTAGAGGGAAGAATAAGAGTTGTCATCTCGTATCTAACTCTTTTTGTTGATCGTCCTATATGTTGCTCGTTTTAAGACGTTGCAAAATTCCGTAAAATTTTACGAGTGTTATGATAGGAACGAAGAGACATGGTTTAAGATTCTCGTATCAGTTAGATATCATGCATTGAGATGTTAGAGACCAGTATGCTAGGTTTAGGGCAAGACCTAGGTTTACTCTCAGTTTTAGTGGGTGATTTAGAGTCCGCGATATGTTCTCGGCTTATACGACTTGCCTGGTCAGAATCGATCATCTCTCCAGAGACAATTTTTAAGTCGCCTGGAAGTGCTGACCAAAATTTTGGATTTCTTTTATAGCGCGCTATTATCATAGTCGGATGTACGAGAGATATCTCTACGAGATGGCTAAGTCTGTTTAGGACGTTGGGAGCTTGTTGTGATCAACAAAAAACTTATCGGTATTTACTACCTTGTATGAATCTTCGCGAAGAATACGTGTTTTAGGAGATTTTTAGTGCATATGACTGTTGGGTCTTCCCTGAAAGTGTTTTTATCGGGAAAGGTGTTTCGTCGAAAAACTGTTTATCGGGCGTCTGCGACGTCTCGCGATGCTGAAGTTTGGTTTTTCTTTCGTATTCCGCGTTTCGTGCTCGAAAATTTGCGGGCTTTATGATGTGCGGTGTCGCAAGGATTTTTCTTATCCTTACGGCAGAGAAACGTTTTGGTTTGTTTGCGGATACTCGCGGCCAAAACTGTCGTTTCCATTTGGATGTCAAATCGTTGGATTTGTTGGCGAGGAATTATGACCAAAGGCTCGCGTGAATTTATCCCTGGGAATAAGCGACTTCCTTCGCTTTGCTTCGCGAATAGTTTGGCCCCCCGAGATTTATTTCATGTATAGTTAATGATGTTTTGTATAGCTCGAAGAGCTTTGTTACGAGTTTTTCCTTGTGTGACGTGCTTCATGGGTAAAACGTTGCGGGCTTAGAGTGAATTATGGAACGTATTGAACTTTGTCGACCGTCGAAAATTTTAAGTTTTCCGTTAACCATTTCGGTTACTACTAGGTTTTGATGTTGAGAATTTATCGTATGATTTCCGTTTCCAGGTTATACGATAGTTTATTACTTGGGCGTTTTTTAGCGAATCGTGGATTGTTATGGTAGCCATAAAGTCATCTATGAGAAGATGTGTTTTTGCGATAAAAAAGAATTGTGAGACTTGCTGGAAATCTTATTGCGTTTTCTTATTGTCGAAAAACTTTTAAAAATATCGAGTACAGGATATTTTCAAAATGTGGGAGTATACGAGTGTACGTACACCCACTCCCTCCTCTTTTAAAGGAAGGGGACAGCTGAACTCCTCTTGCTAGGAGTTGCCTACGTACGTCTTTCGAGGATCAAGTCGTCTCGTAGTTCAGTTTGTCGTTGGGATAGACTACTCGTTTGGCGGAGTTGCGTCGGCCATTTCAGTCTCGGGGACTATGGTTGGGTCGACGATTTCTGCTGTTGTCGCGAGTGTTAAGTTTTCGGGAGCGTTGGGCTCGGAAGAATGCTCGTTCCTATCTTCCGGATTCGTTGCCAGTGTTGACGATTTTGGATCATCTTTTGCGGAAGCATTTTCAGTTTTTTGGCTCAGTTAGCTTTGCGACTTTTGGTTTGACGGTGGGAGTTGCTGCGATTTGCCTTAGCTTATGTTCGGCCAAGAAGCAGAGTCGCGCTTGTTTTTGGCATCCCCAGATTACGTCGATTCGTAGGGAGTTGGGAACTTAATGCCCAGGTGGTACGTGGATGGGACGGCCTTCATGAAGTTTATCCACTGCGTTCCCATGATCACGTTGTAGATTGTGGGATTATCAACGACAGTGCAGTCGACGATTTTCGTGACTCCTTTCGCTACTACCGGAAGTTTGATTGATCCGTTAGTCAACAATGTTAGGCCGGAGAAGCCCGTGAGCGGTTTCGGCGTCGGTGTGACCTTGGACAAAGCGACGTTCATCCTGTTCAGAGTGTCGCGGAAGATGATATCGACGATGCTTCCCGTATCGATCTGGATTCTCGCGACCTCGAGGTCTCTGATGACGAGGTCGATTACGAGCGGATCGTTGTGCAGTTTGTCGAGTCCGACAGTCTCGTACTCCTCGAAAATGATCGCTTTGTTTTCAGCATCGCCGAGCGGCGCGGACCAGTTTGCGCTTGTCTCAGCCTTGTGGTGATAGTCCTTTATTGACGAGACAATGTCGCAAAAGAACTAGGTTCCAACCATGATCATGTTTACCCTGCGGCGGTTCGAGTCGTTGCTTTTTTCATTAGGTTTTCTACCGCGTTTTGCGTCAGCCTTCGCGACGTCGCGCGGGAGCACTTTGTCAGTTTCGGGTTGGCGGTCAGCATCGCTAATCAGGTCTTTAATGCTGGTCACGTCCGAGAGTTCCCCTGCNGAGAACTTTGCAGTTCGCAGTGGAGTGACCTTTTGTCTGATGAAATTCGCAGAAAGCCTTCTCATCGTAAGTTGCGTTCCGCATCCAGGTATTGTTGTCGGAACGAGTTTTAATATTTATAATGACTAACAACTGCTCCTAGCCTGCAAGATTAATGGGGTCTAGTTGTAGTAAGTAAGGTNTAGAAGAGCTTAAACAAAGAGAGTCACACTAGAAAAACTAGTCTAGGGAGCAACCTAGTAAGAGGTGTCACAAGTCTCTACTAGATCTATCCTTACCATGTGAGCAATCATGAACAAGTGCGTAAATAAAGGCAATAAGTAAACGCAATAATAAAAGGGCACTAAGCAAAACACAAAGTAAATGACTTGAAAGCAATAAGAGAAAAGTGGATCTCAAGATAGTGGCCATTGGTTCGGGTTCAATCTAAGCAAGTAATGACTTTCCTAAGACTTTATTAAACGGTTAAAGCTATTCCCCGGTCAAGGATCCCCTCATTTTTGACCAACCCACTCTCGTGACGGAGGTCAATTCACCTATACCTACTACAAAACTCACCTCTCGGATTTCGCCTATCTAAGCATGTACGTGATAGTATTCCTCAAGCCCTTTTAACCATCTAGCATCTTGGAATCANCACTTTGGGCAAACTACTCTCATAGCCCAAGATGAAAAACCTAAATCTTGTTCACTCAAGCATTTCATCGAACACGTTGTAGGGGTCTATTAGCAAGCAATCTTAAGTTTCAGCACAAGACAAGATTTAGCGAGAATCTATGCCAAAACCTTGTCTACTAGTCTAA
>OVAN01006832.1:0-20598 GCA_900406275.1 Anastatica hierochuntica | reverse complement strand
CACACTCGAATCATGCACGAAACCTGATCTTTTCTCAAAAGAAATTGAATTCGATGTTCAAATCCAAAGCCATGAAAAAATGAAAAGAGCTTAAGATGCACTTAACACATTTGGAATCAAGGAGAAACCACCCGACGAAATATGTCTTCAACAAACTCCAAAGCAAAGGACCCAAGGTAAGTACCTAGACTCCAAGAATAGGATGAAGCCTAACTTGTTTTCTTTGGATTTAGGTCCAAATGTTTTAAAGACCACACTCTTCGCAAAAGGAGATTTCAATGATGTCAGAACCATCATCAACAAAGGAACATTGGCCGAAGCGGTGACACGACAATCAAACCGAGTAAGCTGTCCAGAAAACAGCTTTGACGTAGGAGAACTCCGAAGATTATATCTCTCCAACCCAAGCGAATTAGGCCACAAGCTCAATTGTTCTGAAAACCTAACTCTTCAGAGCATCACTACATGCTAGACCCATCATCACGACATTTCTGATCTGAGGGTTACGAATTTTACAAACTGGCCGCATCTGAACATTCGTGATCTGGACGTGTACTCACTCCATGGAGCATTGTGTTCAAACCAGAAGGATTCAAGTAGAGATTCAACTTGTTACAGACTCCTAAGCCATCACATCTCAATATGAAATTCTCGTCCATGATTACTCTAGATCTTCTTATATCCTGCTCTCTCATTCTTCAGTTTAAGCGTCGAGATTTTGAAACTCTCAAGCGTGACTGATTTTCCTCAGAAATCTAACTCAAGTATAACGAGTGAATTCATCAACAAGCAAAAATACATATTATGTACAAGATAGACTTTCCACCTAGATTGGACCCATCAGATCCATGTAAACTAGATCAAGTGCACTTTTTGATTGAATATTTGATATGCTCTTGTGTTGAATCATGACCAGTTTTTCTTGAGTACATGGTCCACAGATAAACCCATATGGATGCATCAACTTTGGAATACCACGAATGATTCCTTGTTTGATAGTTTGACGAGAGTGTGAACATTCATGTGCCCTAATCTCTTGTGACACAAACCCAACTCACTCTCCAAGTTCGCCAACATGCATGTAGCACCGTAGTTCCACATATAGCCATTGCTCCATGCTTTCAAGCCTTTTATCTTGATGTCACCATCGTTAGTTACTGCTCTGCAAGACGTTCTGGTCAATGATACGCCAAGACCTTCGTCACACAGCTGACAGATGCTGCTAAGATTCGCTTTCAGTCCTTCAATAAAGTACACATTTTCCAGCTCTAGTTGCGAAGGTCCCTTAGTCTCTCCATTTCCTCTGATCTTGCCCTTAGCACCTCTTCCGAATGTCATCTTTTCTGCACTCATGCCTTCAAAATCTATGTAACTGACCTTGATCACCTGTTATATGTCTTGGGCAGCCGCTGTCAAAATACCATCTAGATTCAAAAGCAACATATGTATATACAGAGAATGATACATAACAACACAAGTCTTCTTTTCGGACCCAAACCCTGTTGGAACGTCTTGCATTCGAGTAAAATATGTTCTATTTGACCAGCTGATGGATCCTTCCCTGAAATCTTTAACACTCTCATTGAAAGTTTCTTGACTTACCATAATAATAACAATCTCTGACCATTCTATCTTGACCAGCTCTTCAATATGTTGTTTCTTGGTATGCCAAACCACATTTGGTAGTTTTGTGTGTTTTTTCTACATTCTGAGTAGGGTTCTTAATACGCATGTGATCAGTGACTACATGCTTCTGAGCAAGTTCCGTTGTCTTGAAAAATTTTGTCTTAGCATATTGTGATGTTCCTTGATATCCTAGACCCCAACTTACGTTGCGGGTTCTTCCTGCGGTTAACAGTTCATTTAGATGTTGTGTACCTTTGGTCATCATATTGATGTTTCTCAGTTGATCACCCATATTTTTCTCCAGCATGACTCCGTTCTCCTTTTCTTTGTGTAGTTCTTTCTGCATCACTTCCACCTAGCTTTCAACAAAGTGTTTTCTCGTGTTAGTCCTCGATTCTCATCTCTGGTTTCCACCAAGGCTTCACACAAGATTTTATTTTCATGAATAATTATTGTCTCATCATCAATTTCATCCAACTAATTGTTTCTTCTTCTATGATTCCCATATAGGCAACCAAATTAGCCATGTTGTCATCACTGCTATTGTCATAATTAAATTCGCTTTCATCCATGTAGATGAAGGCCTTGCTTTTTTGACTGAAACCATTTACACACTCAACTTTGGTGTATCAAAATCCCTTACACTCATATCACTTGAGTGTGTCTCATCTTTTGGCTGTAGGACATTGTGATTTGAAATGTCTGAAACCTTAACACTCATGACATTACACCTCTGACTTCTTTCGAATTCCTTCTCCTTTTGCCTCTATTTTTGAACTAGCAAAATTTTCTTTTCTCTGCCCTATTTCTAGCTTTCGAAAGTACCTTCTAACAATTAGACCAACATGCTCATTTAATGTATCAGACACATTTGCTGGCTCCTTAGCAACCAGAGATAATCCCTTAGCAGTGTTCATCTGTTTCTTCTTTTATTCTAGTTCGTAGGCCTACATCATCCCTACAACCTGATCGAATGACATCTCATCCAAGTTCAAAGATACTTCTATGGCCTGACTTGTGCCTTTAAAATTTTCCAGGAAGACTCCTCATAATCTTCTTGACCAACTTCTTGTCTTTGTATTCTTTGCCAAGAAAAATTGCTTCATGAGTGATGGATGAAAACTTCCCATTGAACTCTTCAATAGATTCATCACCTCTCATGGAAAATCTTTCAAATTCTAAAGCCAACATATTGTCGTAAAATTTACAACGATTACTCTGCAAATCGATGTTAAATTGATGCAAACTTAAGATGATTTTACGACGGGTTAAAAATGAATTGCAAAGAATTTTTTACCACCGATTTAACAAAGAATTCATGTTAAAGATTTTCATCATAAAAACATCATTAATTAAAGGAGACGGTAATTCGTTGCAAATTAGCAACAAATTAACAACGAGATATTTAAGTTTCGTCGTTAAGTCATTGTTATTCGCGACTATTTTATAATCAATTCTGTAACAAATTTTGAAAAATTAAATTAAAATTTATTTTAGATAGTAAATTGATTTTAAATATAAAAAAAAATTATATTAAACAAAAATATTAAAATTACAAAAATTATTAAAAAATTTTAAATATTCAACCCAAGCGAATATCGTGAATAAAAAATCATCGTCCAGAGGGTCTACGGTTCGGTTCGAGTTTGATCCTCGTTGCTTGTAGAAAGACGGGGATCTGGCCTACTCGTTCGAGGATCGTCGCGTCTACGCTGCAAAGCGGCAACTAAGATCGGGTTGGTCATTGCTATGATGTCGAACAACTCATCATAACTCGTGAAATTTTGATCATAACTTGCACGTCTTGACCGCAACTCCACAATCTCAGCATGGGCAGCCTGAAGCTCCATCTTCATAGCTGTCTAAGCAGGCCATTTGCCATACGTCGACGTAGAAGCAGCTGAGACATCGCGAATAGATCCCACTCCCAAAATTCTACCTGAAACGAAATAAATCCACAAATAGAAAAACCTTTAAAATATAAAAATAATATAACTAAAAGAATTATACATGCTCGAAGATCTTGTCCTTCTCAGGAGTGGATAACGACTGCCCGTTTGACTGGACCGAACTATCGCTGGGTGATAGCAAAGCCCGTTGGGTTTGGATTTCAGCTGCTCTGGCTTCCACTTCATTGAAGATTCTCTCTGAGCGAGTATCAACAAAAGCATTGTTCTTTCTTTTGTGAGTCTTCTTGAAGACTTTTCTAAGCGGCGACAGGTCTCCTGTATCAGTAGCCTACAAGAAAATAAATTACATATGTGTTATTATATAGATATGGAATAAAGATAAAAATATATAAATGAATTTAATACAATTAGAACTAATTACCATTAGTAACTGTTGTCCAGCAAACAAAATTTTCCTGAGGTATGTGGTGTCACTTGTTCACCGTCTAGACCGATTGTCTTCCGAGAGGCAGAGCACTTGAGAGCAACGGACTGAGAGTGTCGATTTGTCCAATAATTCTTCAGTCCATTCCATACAACGGTGAACAGAAACATTGGCTTGCCATCATCCTTTAGCTCCTACCACTTCTCATTCCAGTCTAATAATGTGTTTGCGTGCCGTTAAGTAGCTCTCGATTTGAACTCTGTTTTCACCTGCTCGTTGATCGATAGGTCTCAGTGCTACTTTTGCTGGAAAAACAAAACAATATGAATTACTACCAAAAAAGAAAAATAAAAAGCTAAGATTTTTGTTTGTAATTAATTAAAATTAATAAATATGATTTACTTACCGCAAAACATTTGAATCACGTCTTTTTGATATGTTCCGATGTCTGACACCAATTCGCATGAAGCTCTGTGAAATAGCCCTTAATGGTGCCCGAAATGCAACGATCAACTTTGTTGTCGACTCCAAACTGTAAAAATTTAAAATTAACAATTAATATTTGATTCAAAAAATAATTTAAAAACTATAATAAATGTAAAAATTTACAAAAATGTGTTTGCTGGACAGCTCGGATCAAGTCTCCACAACTTTTTATGTCCGGGTTGAACGAGAATATCTTCAACTCCCAGATGCCCATATGGTGCTTAGCTCGGAACATCCAAATAAGGATGAACTCCTCTGGCTGGAGTTGGAGCTAAAGCTACCAAAGCTGCTGGTGCTGGTGGAGCCCCCGAGTGGCACTACCAGCGGTGACGGTGGAGGTTGTGGCATATGTGCCAACTTACTCTCCGGTAAAGTTGGACTCGTAGAGGAGAAAGATTGTGCAGCACTGCTCTGGTCCTAAGCATGTTCCGGCAGAATCTGAATGTAATGTGGACGTTGTCTTCCACCCATCTGAATTTTGAAACAAATTTAATTTTTAGATTAAAAAATTTTAAGATTTTGAAACTAATTTAATTTTTAGATTAAAAAGTTTTAGATTTTTAAACTATTTTAGTATGTAGCTTAAAATTTTTTAGATTTTTAAAATTAATTTAATTAGAAATTAAAATTTTTAAAATTTTTGAAACTTATTCTAATTTTAGATTTTTTTGGATTTTGAAACTAATTTAGTATTGAAACCTATCTAATTTTAAAACTAAGACAAAATATTTTAGATTTACAAAATATAGGTAATTCCATAATCCTAAAACTAATTATGTTCTTAAACCTAAATCTAATCCAATACCTAATCTAAATCCAAACCTAAACTAAAAGATATATACTTAATTAACTATAAAAAATAAAAAAAAAGTTAACTTGTAATATTGAATCGAGAGAGGGATTGCAAGAGGTGGATGATGGATCGTCGACAAGAGGAGATCAGATCGGAGAGAGAGAGGCAAGAGAGATTGAGAAAATGAAGAAGAAGTTGTCTCGTATATATAGAGAAAGGGTTCATCGCTAATTCGTCGCAAAATTACGACGTATTAGCGAAAAATCATCGCATAAAAGGGTCTATTATGATTTTCACGCAGGCAGGAATCACAACTTTTTTTGTACAACGGAATAGTTTTAGCGAGGATTCGTCGCAAATTCGTCGCTAATTTGCGATTAATTTCCGACAAATCTTACTTTAGTACAATTCGTACAGTCTTGGTACGATTAAGACATTTTAGGGGTTAGGATAAATATGTAACAATGATATAACAACGATATTCATCATTAAATCGTCGTAAAGTAATGACAACTTTATATCGATTCGTTGGTAATTGGTTGTTAAGTTTAATAAGTTTTATAAAAAATTAATTTTCAATCATTTTTTTGTTACTTTTTAGTACTATTAATTAGTATCATAGCTTAGATATATTGTATGAACATGTTTTAAAATTTTTTGTATATTTTGTAAATTTGTAATTTTATGATAGCTTTACATTAACTTGTATGTAAGTTTATAAAAAGATTTTTATTATTTATAAATTTTTTGTGAAATGATGGATATTATGGTTAATTAAAAATGTAACAACAAATTATTTAACATAATTAGAACTAATAAATTAAAATCGCAACAATTATTTAATAAACTTATTATTATTAAGTATAATATTATTTATTACATTAATTATTTAGTACCATATTAATGTTGAAGTTCATTTCATCTTTTTCATTCTTCATCATCCTCCTCTTGACCACCATGATCCGATGAGTCATCTTCATCTGCATGTTTTTCTTCGATATCTTCCGTTAGATACTCAACTCACGGTTTTGGGGTCGATTAGGAGAACAACATCAATGCTTTGGTTTGTGTTGGCATATCTGTAGATGTATTTTGTTGGAGGAGAATTCTTCATCTCTTACTATTTGACCACGTGGAGCAACTTTTACCACTAATAGCCAATTGATTCATGATGTCTTCACGCGTGGATAAGGAGCAAAGCAAACCTTTTCTGCTTGTGATGTTAAAATGAACAGCTCGAATTTGTTGTATCGTCGTGCCTTGTTAACGTCCACAACTCCAAACTTGTTAACCCGAATCCCTCTTCTAGGTGTTGGGTCGAACCAATCACATTTAAATAGTACACACTTTAACTGAAGAAGATCAGGGAACTGAACTTCAAATTATTTCTTGTAATATCCAGTAAAAGTCTATCTCTCCCCTCACAAAAACTCCATAGTTGACCGTTGTACAATGTCTCCTGTAATCGTATACGTGAAATGCATATCCTTTCGTAAAATACATGGGTGTTGTTGTTACCCTCACAAGAGGACATTGAAGCAACTCATGGAACCGCATTGCTTATGCTCGATCCTCATACTCAACCTATGATAAAAACACGGAGAACATATTAATTGATTTTATAATTAATATATATATATACACACACATATATACACCCTTACTTTTCTTTGTAACCATGGAACAAAATTTTGTCTTTTACGTGTGTTTATTTTATCTTCTGATGCCCTGTCTGTGACTTGTCTGCCTTGATTGATAAATAAACTATGTAGTTAATTAAAAAAAATTATTAGACATATGTCCAGTATAATTTAATAAGTTATACTTCACATTGTACTTTTCAAAAGGACGAATATCATTGCAATTTAAGTGAAATTAAGTAAGTGCATTGTGAGAGTCTTCTTCACCTCCCCACCAAAATTCCTTCATCTTTCCACTAAGTCGTGTGATTTGGCAAAATATATCTGGAATATCATCCACTGCATAAGTTGGTGCAACACCACCATCGTCATATAACGGCGGGGGGCTATTCCGAGTACGCACTTTTGGAGCAAAATAGTACAAGGTAAAGTGAGACGTTTCTTCCGTCAAACTGTCCGTGACAATTGAACCTTCTACTTTTGCAAGGTTTTTCGCCTTCCCTTTGAGATGCCCCAAGAATTGTTCGAATGGATACATCCATCGAAACTGAACAAGTCCGCCAGGTGACGCTTCATGCGGTAGATGTATTGAGAGGTGTTCCATAACATCAAAAAAAGAGGGAGGGAAAATCTTCTTTAAATTCCACAATAAGATTGAGATATTAGCATTCAGTTTCTCGATTACATCTTCTGTTAGTGTTCGTTTACAAAGATTCCAGAAGAACACTCCAACTCTTGTAAAGTAAAACTGCACATCGAATAACTATAAGTTATAAATTGATTATATATATATATATATATTTATATATATATATAGGACGTTTAAAATAAATAAATAAATAAATAAATAAATATATATATATATACCTACGAAAGTACTCGCAATTGCTTCGTGAACTTTTTCTGGCAAAGGTTCTGCAAGAGAAAAAGGGAATAATCGTTTCATAAACACATGATAGTCATGGCTTTTCATACCTAAAAATTTAGTCCCTTTTTCAACACATCGAGAAAGATTAGGAACAAATCCATCAGGAAACTTCACATCTGATATCACCCATTAGAACAATGCTGACTTCGCTGTTGCTAACAATCTATAGATTGGAACTGGGGCGGTACGAGTGTTTGTGATGTGTAATTCACTTCTTGAAAAAATCTCAAGAAATTCTAATCTTGATTTTACGTTGTCTTTTTTCTTTCCCTGCACACTCAAAATGGTATTCATGATGTTATAAAAAAGTTCTTCGCGAAGTGCATGACATCAAGATTATGGCACAAGAGATGACCTTTCCATTACAGAAGCTCCCGAAAGATGCTTTTCTTATGCTAGTTGTGGTGTTCAAGGTAACTATCTGGCATATTTGAAGGAGTATGCCCATTGCCTCCACGGTTAACTGTATACTGAGCCCCATAGTGATCTATATGCGCCTCCAGTTTTTCTCCAGATAGATAGAAAGGTGGAGGCACACGAGCAACTTTTTTCTTCCTACAATCTTTTGTTCTTTCTGTAAGGGTGATTCAGAGGGAGAAACTGACGATGACAATCAAACCAACATAGTTTTCGCCCATGTTTTAGTTGAAATGCATATGTCCAATGCAGACAGTACGGGCAAGATAATCTTCCATGCGTTGTCCACCCTAATAACATCCCATACGCTGGAAAGTTACTTATTGTCCACTTGAGCACTGCACGCATAATAAAATTCCTTTTCCTGGAACAATCATATATACGAACGCTTGTATGCTATAATTGCTTCAACTCTTCAATCAAAGGTTGTAGAAAAACATCAAGTGAATGTTTGGAATGCTTAGGACCAAGGACTAATATTGTTAAGAATAAAAATTCTCTTTGCATACACATTTCTGGTGGCAGATTGTACGACGTTACGATTACTGGCCACAAAGAATATCGTCTACTTGACATACCAAATGGACTAAAACCATCTGTTCATAGTCCAAGATAAACATTACCTTTATGTCTAGTGAAATCAGAGTATACCGTGTTAAAGTGCCTCTTCGATTAACACTGATGTAGGGGTGAGCATTAAGGGTAACGGGTCGGGTAAGTACGGGTAAGGGTCGGATAAGGGTCGGATCGGGTAGGTAAAATCAATACCCGCTTAATACCCTAACTCGTGTTATATCAAAAATAACTCGTTGGATTATTGTCATTAAATTGTTAATATAATATAATAATAGTATAATTTTTTTAGAATACTATTTCCTATAAAAAACATTTATAAAATTAAAAATTAAAGTTACACAAAACATAAAAATAATATTCAATAACCTAT
This sequence comes from Anastatica hierochuntica, assembly GCA_900406275.1. Taxonomy (NCBI): domain Eukaryota; kingdom Viridiplantae; phylum Streptophyta; class Magnoliopsida; order Brassicales; family Brassicaceae; genus Anastatica; species Anastatica hierochuntica. The sequence continues at coordinate 11,428 of OVAN01006832.1, read as the reverse complement.
TTATCGATTTTAATTTTTTTTCTAAACTTAACATTTTATTTAGAAAAAAAATGTTAATCTAACTAGTTAAATATTACTAATATTACTAAATATATAGATCATTTTTAATTTTTAGTTATGTGAACGAGTAATATGGGCACCCGTATAATTATCTTTACCCGGCCCTTACCCGTTTAAAGAAATTTCTCTACCCAAACGGGTAATTAGTACTACCCATACCCGACCCTTACCCGCTAATTCGGATCGGGTATAGGGCGGGTCGGGTTACTTGACCCAAAATGCTCATGCCTACTCTGATGGATAGGTGACCTCTCCATCGGTCTAGGAATGATCTGTGTGCCACCTCATTGATGCAGATGTCCTTTCAGATTAATACATTCATCTTAGTCTATTGGTTATGAGGAGATACCACATCCTTTGATATGGAACTTTCTTTCGACCAACACCTTAGGGTATGTATCTTGGCTTTTGGCAAGCCGACATTCCTGCAGCTGATCATCACCTTTGCAAAAAGCATACAGTTGTCGACACAAACATCTTCATCTCATATGGCAAACCAAGATTGTGAATCAACTTTTGTATTTCATAATATGTCTCAGTAGCCAGATTATTTGGTGGCAGATACTCTTTAATTAAATTAGCCCAATCATCCATGCAAACTTTAGCTAAGTTATGATTAGTTTTAATGTTCATCATCCTAGCAGCTAATGTCAATTTAGAATGTCTTTCTCTATATTCATCACAGAGTGGTTTATTTGCAGCATCTAACATATCGTAGAACCGTTTTTGCATCTAAATTTGGTTCCTCAATAATATTATAATGTGGGAATGCAGTAGCTTGATCATGAAATGCATCTGTAACTATATCATTAATCCTATCGTATTGATGATCCTGATTATGATGATAATCTCCATATTGATATTGATTATAAGCATGATCATGCATATCAGTAGGTTCAATATATTGATAGTTACTATTGCTGCTACTACCAACATTCACACAATACCTTTCTCCATGTTGAAACCAAATAAAATATTGTGGTGTAAATCCTTTATTCAATAAATGATTCCACGCAGTTTCAGTAAGAATAAATTATGTATTGTTGCACTTCCTACATAGACAAAATATCGTATCACTTTCTAAAGTAATCAATAGATTTTACGCCTGCTGCATGAATATTTCAACCCTGTTAATGAACTTCTGCATCATTGATTCATCTGAATCTAGAGAAGATTTTGATATAAAAATTGATTTGTAAGAGAGGTGGGTATTTATAGGAAATTGAGAAAAATTACAAATGGATTTACAACCATGTAACAACGAATTACCGACGAAAATATACCTCGCTACATTTTAGGTACAACATTGAGTAAAACATGTTTACCTACCAAAGTAAAGTCACAAAAAAGCTCACTAAGTAGATTGAAATAATTTGTTGTTAATTCGATGTTACTTTACGACGACTTAACAATGATTCACGATTTCAGAACGATTCGTCGTTACCTGGTCATTAATTAACAAAAAATTTAAAAACGAAACGGGTGACCGACTGTAATTTTTCGTAAATTGGACATTCATTTCCTTCTTTTTATGACAAAATATTTCGTTATTAATTTACGACAATTTTACAACTCCTTCACAACTTGTCGTAAAGTCGATGCAAAATACAAGAAAAGTAAAAACGACTCAAATTCCTCGTAAAATTTTGTTGCAAAATACATGTTTTCTTGTAGTGTACTTTAAGAGAGTTCTGCTTGATGTCCCACACTTTTTTTTTAATGTTATACGCCCTTGCATTCTCTTGAACTGATTCCTCGTCAGAGAGCACCAGATTGTTGACAAACCCTTGGAATTATACTTGGATTTGGTCTCGTCCTCAGGCTTCCACCGTTCTTTTGGTTTATCAATCATCTCTCCATCTTTGTCCATAACAGTTGGAATCGTGTAACCGGCTTCCACAAGAGTCCATGCATCTTCATCTATCCTCTAGATGAGCTCCTTTATCTTAACTTTCCACCGGTCATAGTTCTCATCTTCAAGAACAATAGGTTTAATCATTGCAACATTGTGTTGTGAGTTTTCTATATTGCCTCAAAATCTACACTTGTAAATGAGATAATCAATTATTTATGTTGATGAATAGGTATGATACCAATTGAAAGTACAGAGAACACACCAATATGCAAAACAAACTTTATTAAACTATTTTTTTACAAAAATACAATTCAATTTAAATTTTACTTGATCTACCCTTAGATCAACCCCAAAAGTTTGATTGCCCTTTCTTGTTTCTATTTGATTCCCTTTCTCACAAAAGTCACTCAAATAGAAGAACACTCACCTCTTTGGTCGTTTTTTGATTCACGAGTCAAGAGTTTTCCCAAGTTGTGTCTAGAGTGATAATCCTCGGTGTTAAGCTCTAGACCCCTTTTATACAAAAGGCTCTCAACTTTAGAACATAAGTTCTCTTGAAATATTTTTGAATTTTTGATGTGATCGATAAGTTTATTCTCTTTCCATTCTTGTTGAGATATAAACGTATCGGTCAAGACTTTCCAGTTTTCCTTGATTCTCTAAATATTTTCTTTGATACTTCACGTTCCAGCTCAGCATCTTTGAATCCATCTCCAACTTTCCCACGCTCCTTGTCTTGTCTTATGCTTGATGCATCTTCTGTTTTACTTCTCAGTCACCCGATTCCAGCTGTATTAAGTATTAACACATATCACAAGCCAAGTGATAAAACTGCATCGTGGTATGTGTTGTGGAAACCAAATTGAGCGGTACCACAAAACAATGGTTTACGATGCTTGAGCTGATGCCTAGTCTGAGTTATTGAGAAAATGTGCATAAAAACCTCTCCCCCGTGACGCCATAGATTATGTTTTTAGTACTTGCAGTTAATTGTGGAGTTCTCTCCGCTAACTAAGGATATATTGAAGGATTAACATATGTATTGGTAATATACATTAAACTTGTTAGGACAAGGCTAAGTTCTTTTAGTTTATAGGGGTTTGGGTTAATCAAAGTATTGTATGCAAATAGTTTGTACATTGTTCAATAAAATTAAGAAAGTTAAACACCTAATTCTACATGGTATTAGAGCGTGATGATCCTAATACAAAATTTCTAAATCTCTTCTTCTTCAACAAGTGAACGTTATCAACGATAAGATCGTTTGTTTAGTTATTGTCAAAGTTTGTGGCTATAATTTAGATCATTTGTTCTTTTGGTTCTTTTTAAAAGCTTGGCTATAGTTTAGCTACATATACTCTGTCTCTAAAGAATAAAACATAGCATCAATACATTTACAAGTACTCTAGGTGTTACAAGCGGTTTTACTGGTGTTGAGCTTGTGTCACCATACACTTTGTCAACCTCGAATAATCCAGGAATAATCATTACTACGATTCAATTACACGAAAAATTATAATGAATGAGTGTTAGAGATGTTGAATGCTTTGAAAGCTAAAAGTATGTTAGGATTCGTCAGTGGAACTCTCGCAAAACTAGAAGATTCTAGTCCTGATCTTGAGAATCGGTTAACGGTCAATTCTATGATAGTAGGTTAGATTCATTCATCTATTGAATCTAAATTAAAATCAACAGTTACTTACATAGCAAAGGCGTCTCAACTTTGGTCTTTATTGAAAAGAGGTTTTTGTGGGTAATACAATTTATCTTCAGCTGATTAACCTAAACTCGCCTCTTGTCTACAAAGTAGATCTATATTGGATTACTATGGTAGATTTTTGACACTACGGGAAGAACTTCAAGTTTATCAAAGTATCATTCAATGTTCTTTGGGTGCATCGAAGGAAATTTTTAAGTCGCATGAGGCGAAATAAGTTCACCAATTTGTTCTTGGTCTCGGTGAACAACGTTTTGGTTGACAGTCAACTTCGATCATTAGCACAAACCTGTTATCTAAATTGCATAGAATCAGAAGCGGGTACGCGGAAGTGAAAGCGTCTAAAAACGGGGAATCGAGCTTTTAAAAATAATTAAGAATCAAGTACTTGTTAGAAGGGCTATATATATATACATAAATAAATGCTACGTGGTTTATCCTGCTAGTAGTTATGCTTGTCTCAAATATTAAGCCATGCATAAATAATGAGATACAAAACATGAGATATTTAAAGATCAAGTGTATAAATTAATATTAGTATTGTAACTCATTTGAAAAAATAATTATTTCACGTTTAGAAAAAAAAAATCAGAAACTTAAAATATACAAAAAAATATCTAATCTTCTAATCTCCTTTATTTCTGTTAATGAGATATTACTTTTACATTTTTAAAAGTGAGTATAATGAATGGACCACAAAAAGTTAATAAACCCATATTGAATAGCTTTATTTTTCCTGCACTTTATGACATTGTTGTCGTTGATGATTCCTTTGACACCACCGAAGATTCCATCACTAAACTGTGAGCTTCCACCGCGTTTCCCATCACCTCACATATGGAATCCCGATTCCAAGCGCTTTCGCTTTCGTTTCCGTTTCTGGAGCGAGACTCACAAAATCACATGTGAGTCCATGCTTCCTAGGTTGTTGCCAAGATCTGGGAAAATATTTCGAAGCACATTCAAGAAGAGATATGTCTCAAGACTATTCACTCTCACCAAAAAACTTAGGAAGTTATTGGGTTCGTCACATGCAGAGATCAAGCTCAAGCTTCTGTGGATTCCACGCCAAAGTGAAACTTTTATTTGACTGTATTGACTTGCCATGACAGCATCAATCTCATGAGAAATGGAGACCGTTCGTTGTATTCACATTGCAAATGTGCGGACATAAGAATAAAGAATGTATGCAAATTATTGGTTTTGTCGATTGGTGGGGTGAACGAGGTGGTCGTGCCTTACGTGTTATAAGTAGCAGATGTTTTTCCATCAGCAATGGGCATGGTCGTGATCAAGCAAATACGGCACATGCTACCAGCTCTATTGATTCGACCTGTCGGAGTTTTCTTCAAGGCAGTGGCAAGTACTTTCCAAGTTAATCAACTTATAAGTTGTCTGGTACGAAAAGATATGGAGATATTATTCATGATAAAAGAGTGTCCCATCACATGCTTAAGAATCTCTTGTTATTAATTAACCATGATAATACTCCTCCATGTTTCGTAGATTTGCTCATGGAGGTCTACACTCTCTTTTAGTAAAGGAGAGCTTCATGTGTCAGATAGTCTTGTACAACTTAATGTTTTCTATGTGCCAAATTTAAATTGCACTTTGGTCTCGATTTCTAAGCTTCTAAATCATATCAAATACATAACTATGTTTACTTATACACTGTGTGTTTTACAGGATTGTTCTTCGAAGATTATGATTGGAGCAGGCCGGAAACATGATGGGCTTACTACTTTACAGATGTTATGGCAGCAAGGTTTCATAAAGTAGAAGAAGAAGGAAAATGAAACCCTTTCAGTTCTTTCTTCTTTACCATTGTTTTCTGCTAGCTCGACATCTGCTTTCTCAATGTGTTGCACAACTTTCTGGCCTATGAAGAGGGACAAATTTAGAAAGAAAGTTCAAACTATTCGAAGTGATAATGGCAAAAAATTTATGTGCCTCTCTTCTTTCTTTCTTTCTTTCTTTAACAAGGAGTTGTGCAATAAACTTCCTATGTAGCTACTCCACAATAGAATTTTCGCAAAGAAAAGAAAGATAGGCACATACTCAACGTCGCTCGTGCCTTATTCTTGCAAGCCAACACGTCAATTCATTTTTAAGGGGAAGCAGTACTAATGGTGGCTTATGTAATTAACATAACTCTATCTACGGTTATCAATTGGAGGTAGCCTTATGAAGTACTTTGGAGAACATTCGGAGGACGAAGGAACCTAGAAAGCAGCAAGCTAAAAGGCAGAAAGACCTAGACGATGCATGCAAAACCACGACGATCAACGAAGAATCTTTGCTTCCTGTTGAGCATAAAGGAAACATATTATTCCCCAAAAATAAGAGACAAATCGTTAGGAGTAAATTAAGCCAGGAAATTCCTCCTTGTTTAAGGACAATACGATGGTTCGAGCCATTAGCAGGGGAATGCCTCAAAATAAGGAGCGGGAAGCTGGAAGTATGCCACAAGGCAGGAAGCCATAAGACCTTCTCACCCAAATAAATGAAATACAAAAGGAAAAAGTAAATATGCCTATTATCTAAGGATATACACGGATACTCTTAATTCTAAAGGATAATCATCGACTTTCTCCTATAAATATACAACCTAAGGGTCAAGGCAAAAATATACACAAGAAACCCTAAGATTCGATATTAGATTTAGAGAGACTTAGAGCATATGGCTAGAACTAGGGCTCTCACACCTGAAAACGTTGTATCTCTTGCTTTCTTTCTATCGTCAATAATAAATTTTATTTATCTCTTGCTTTCTGTAGTATTACAAAGAACATTATCCAAAAATAATCATAACAAGCAATACTTGGTTTAATCGTTCAAAATATTTTTTAAAGTAGTTGTAAATCAATAATGATTATATTCGTACCACACTTATGAATTATCACTTTCAAATATTATCTCATACCGCTTATTTCGTATAAACTGTAATTGTTTCCTACTATGCGTTTTTTTCCACACAAATCGCACTGCACCACCTAATATGTTTGTCCCGCACAATTCAATCAATTGTTACCGTTTGAAGCTTTAATAGATTTCTACTAATTAACAAAGTTACATTAAACTCCTAAAAAACTAGTGGTGTTCTATTTTTTTCCTTTTTGTTCAGAAGTGGTGTTCTAATTAAAGAAAGATTTTTCGTCACATATTTAAGCAGTTAAACACGAGTTGGTTAGAATTATTATTAGGCTTCCTGAAATTTAAGGAAACTTCACAATTTTAAGATATCAAATATATGCCTTTTTTAATTGTGATGAGGATTTTGAACCCTAACTAATTTTACTTGCATGAAAGTTCGTAAGATTACTCCATAACATGTTGAGCATTCGGACTTGAAAATTTGGAATCTCCCACATCATCTAATCTAATAAAACATAATCACTATATTTATCTACTTTAAAATATTGTCATTTTAATTGGATCTACTCACAATCATTAAAATAATTAGAATAATAATAATAATTATTTGATTAACAATACAATATAAATATTGCTAATCCCTATGTTATATCATTTACTCCCATATACAATAAATTATATATAATGCTATAATTATTAATTAGTTTAAACATTATACATATATCAATATTTATATAGTTAACATATTAGCATACATAGATTCAATCATATATTATTGGTTTTATACTAAATTGGTTTTGATATACCTATATTATAATATATATATATATATATAAATTATATTATTTTAGTACAAATGCAAATGTGTAAGTTAAGGCTAGGCATTTGTAATGCTGCTCAGATTGGGAGCGGATTCAGATGCCTAACTCTAGCCCTCTAGAATCCATTGTGGTTTCAGAAAAGTTCAGTTTGGGTTTTTTTGGTTGGGTCAGATATCATAAAACTCTTAAAACTCGAATAAATCTGATCTGTTTTTCGGATTTGGCTATTTTCGGGGTTTTCGGATTCGGTTTCTATTTTTCTTCAGATTTCTCCAATTTTTCGGATATTTTGGGTTTTAATCAAGTATTTTTGGAATTTTTCTGATTCTTCAGTTGTTTCAGGATTAGGGTTGAGATTTTCGGATTAACAAAGACAAGTATATGGATATAAGGGTAAAGATGTATGTATGTATATGTGTGTAAAAAGTTCGGGGCAACCATATACTACTTCGAGTTTTGGGTTCGGATCGAGTAAAATTGAAACTCAAAATACTTGAGCATGGAACCCGTTCAGATTTTTCAAATTTTTTTCTGCTTCAGTTCAGAGTAAATATTTTGTTGTTAAAAAATAAATGTAAAGAGTTAATCTCATTCTTATAATATTTTTCAAATACCAATTTTAAAAAATATTATCTACAAAATATTATTCATTCGCATAAACAAAGAATATTTTATGATAAAATTTAAAACAATATGAAAAAAATAAAATTATGCTTGTTAAACACATATATCTTCAATTAATTAATTTAATTTTATGAAATGTAAATATTTACCAAATAAAAAATTTGAAAATAGTAGCAATATGTAATATACAAAATAATATATAATTTAAGGTATGTTTAATAAAAAATATATTTGCGTACAGCGTGGGATCAACTATAGTACTAGCGAAAACTATGCATCATCTAACAAGGCCAAAACGATCACTAAGACACTAACTCAATATTTTAAGGTCTAACTAAAACAATTATTGTTTCTACCTATGGGTTATAAACTTACAAAGGAGAATAAAATGCGTTGCAAACATTATAAACAAACACAATAAAGTGAGGCTAGTCCTCCAGTGTCTGACCTTCTGTTCGCAGACGAAAGTCTCTTTTTCTGCAAGGCGGAGCCCCAGGAGTGTTTGGAGATAATGAAGATTCTAGAGATGCATGGGAAAGCCTCAGGGCAGCGTGTACATTTGGAGAAATCTTCTATAATGTTTGGAAAGAAAATATTTGATACTGTCAGGCGGGACTTGAAGAATATTCTGGGTATTTAGAGTGAAGGAGGGTTGGGAACCTACTTAGGTATCCCGGAAAATTTGAGTGGTTCCAAATGTAAAGTATTTACCTTCATTAGGGATCGTTTGCAGAGCCGAGTGAATATGTGGTCTTCAAAGTGGCTATCGAAGGGTGGCAAGGAGGTTCTGATCAAAGCAGTTGCCCTAGCCTTACCAACGTATGTTATGTCAAGTTTTCTATTGCCCCTTGATACGTGTGATCAGCTTACGAGTGCGATAGCGAGATACTGGTGGAGTTTAGATCCTCCTCGGAGGGGTATTCACTGGGCGACTTGGGATAAGTTATGTTCGTCGAAGGAGGATGGAGGGTTAGGTTTTCGGACACTACATGAGTTTAATTTGGCTCTCTTGGCTAAACAGTTATGGTGTCTCATTAGATTCCCGCACTCTCTTCTTGCAAGGCTCCGTTACTAGCCCCTGAGCCGGATAGTCCTTTCTATGGATGGCGGAGCATTTTAGCTTCCAAGCCTTTGCTCTTACGTGGGCTTTATAAGAAGATTTTCTCCGGTCTTACCACTAGTGTGTGGGAGGATCCTTGGATCTCGATGAGCTCTGCTAGGCCGGCGAGGGCACGCGTCCCAGTGGCACATACGTTGATGGTGATAAGTGATTTTATTGTTAGGGAGTCAAAGCAATGGGACCTCCAGAAGTTAGCATATTTTGTGGACCCAGACGATATTCCCATCATCAGGAGTTTGTCCATTGCACAATCATTTCACAGGGATGAGTTCTGCTGGTAGTTTACCAAATCTGGGCAATATACAGTCCGTTATGGCTACAGGGTTGCACGTGCAATATCTTTGGAGGAGATGGAAGTTGGACAACCGAGTCTCAATGGCCTGAAGAGCTTTATTTGAATGGTGGATGCTCCGCACAAGATTCACCACCTTATGTGGCAAATGCTGTCAGGTTACCTGGCTGTGACTCATAATTTGGTGCGTCGAGGGATGAATTGTGTGGACCTTTGTACACGCTGTGGAGCTTCTGAGGAATCTATTTTTCATGCATTTTTTGAGTGTCCATATGCGGTTCAGGTGTGGGCTTTAGTTCCTTCTTTGTTACGACCAGGCGTTTTCCCAACGTCCAGCATTTATAGCAATTTGGCTTATCTTTTCTGGGGAAATGATAGCTAGCTCATGGATGCACATGCGTCCTACCCATGGATTTTGTGGTTTATATGGAAGGCGCACAACGAGAGACTCTTCTAGGCGATTACGAGAGAGGCTCCAGATCTTCTTAGTCGTGCTATCTCTGAATGACGGGCGTGGAAAGTGACTCGCGATTTGCCGACCTCCCTAGAGATGCAGGACACAAGAACGCAAACCATATGTTTGCGTAATATCTGCCTGGTTGATAGATCTTGGAAGGTATCAAACATTCATAGTGGGATGGGCTGGTCTTTGGTTGGTGTCAGTGGAGAATGCACCCTGCTCGGTTCTCGCAATCAATTTCGGCGGTTGTTCTCCACTCAGAGTTAGAAGCTTTGATTTGGGTGATGCAGAGCATGGCGGCTCATTCGGAGGTTCACGAGTTTGGCACTGACAGTATGGATGTTATTAGCATGATTGCGAAGCCCGATGACTGACCAGCTTTTGCGACAGAGCTACAAGAGTTTAAAAGACAGAGGAGCTCTTTTCCGTCTTTCAAGTTAACTTATGTCCCACAGATGTCAAATTCAAAGGCAGACCTTTTAGCCAGGTTAGCTAGATTACAATCTTCTATGTTTTCGTTTGTGGGTTGTTCTATTCCGGTGTGGTTTGCTGCACTACCTCAAGTTACTTGAGCAATAAAATAGCCCTTTGTGTCAAAAAAAAACAAACACAATAGAAATCAAATACAACTTCACGCATGTTCCTGAGATTTTTTTCTTTTGAAAACCTATAATTTTTACAAATACGAGTACAAGAGAGGTTTAAGTTTCAAATAGCACCAATGTGTTTGAGGCCAAGGACAACTCCGACGCCGATGATATGACCTACGGTGCCACAAGCCAATGTGTCTGCCAGAGTGAACGCGACCGGGTCACCCGTTTGTAGACCCGAGTCACGTGCCTCCAACTTAAGTCCAGTTGTCGCTTTCCTATTGGCTGATGGTGCAAGTTCGAATCTCCCCGCGAACAGCATCAGAGTCTTCGAAGTTACCATTATCTAATTGGAACTAGGTGGTGCCCGCGAATTCGCGGATGTAAGCAGGAGTGGATAAAATACTTTGGTCAAAGAATCAAAGCGCATCCGGCCCAAAAAATTGATACCGAAACTGAACCGAAATCGATAAAAATATTTGAATGGATACGAAACTTCAATAAACGAAAAACGGAAACAAAATATTTCGAGTGCGCAAAACTACCTAACATAAAATTATATACGTAGATATAGTAGTTACTTTAGATTTAATATCCAAAATATCTATGTCTTCGATTATTTTATAGTAATCAAAATATAGTTGTTATTGAGTTTATTTAACAATTTTATTACTATGCTAATCACGGTCGTATTTGAAATCAAAAGAAAAGTATTTTATAGTTAATATAAATAACATTATAAAAGAACATAATATAAAAAAATATGAACTAAAACTAAATAATCAAAATAAAAAAATCAGAAAGAATACTATTGTATAAAAAATAAGAAAATATAGATATAAATTGGGAGGAAAGTAAGCCACCGGCACACCCTTGAAAATCATGAGTTGGAACTGTCAAGGTCTAGAGAGTGACCTGACAGGCGACACGCTGAGGGATTTATGGAATAAGTTCAGACTCGATATTGTAGGCGGTTCTGTATGCCCATAGAGCATCGTCTAGCTTCACAGACCAG